>CAUYPK010137181.1:0-42778 GCA_963574355.1 Loris lydekkerianus
TTAATATATTATTGTTAAAATTATATGCTTTTGTGTGAGTGTTTGTCTGTTTTGGCAGGTCACTGCGTGGTGTGGCTCTCTGACTCTCACAGTTTAAAATTTTGGCTCTTTGTGTCGAACTTGTTCGCCACCCCTGCTTTAACCCATTCTAAGTTAATGCTTGCCTGCTATTTTCTCCTATTCTAGGTCTTGTTTTATTTTTAAAAGGAGCCTTTGTTTTTAATATTAGCTGAGAATGTTACCTCTAAAACCTTTTCCTCACCCCTGCTTTGACCAAAGACCACACCCCTCCCAATATATTTCCTGGGTGCTCAATCTCGTACTAAATTCAGATAAATCACAGTTGACTTTAAAACCCTCCAGCAATTCGTGTCTGCCTACATCAACTCCCACACTCCTCACTTGCTCTTGTCACATGAACTTTCTCACAGCCCTTTCCTCCATGACTTGCAACTTTTCCCCTGACTTTCTTGCTGTTGCGCCCACTTGAATCAACCTCCCAGCCCTAACTACCAAACTGCTGATTTTAGAAGAAGCAGAAAAGATTGAGTCAGGTATTCTGATGCATATTCTTACCCTGATAATTCCTGACTCTGTGACCTTGGGAAAGAGTAGCAATAATAACGATAACAACAGTAGACATTTCTCAAGCACTTTTATGATTTAACATAATTTAATTCTCACAACAATTCAATGAGACAGAGACTACCATTATCTGTATTTTAAAGGTGGAAAACCCACCTATTCTAAGTCCAAGTTTCCTTATTTAAAAATAGGAAATAATAATCCTTAATTCTCAGTAATGAAAATTTTTAAAATTATGAAATGCACAGCATATAATTTATGACAATTTCCTTCCTTCCTAGCCCCATTGTCAAGTCCACATTATTCACTATTTCTTACAGTTTCTGTCTTCTCAAAAATCTCTACTCAACTAAATAAAAGAATTGCACTTCTCCAGCAATTAAATACATTTCTTTCCTCTTTTCTTCCAAAATGCATTAGAGCTAAGCACTAGGTTTCTTTTCTTTCTTTCTTTCTTTTTTTTTTTCTAAAGGAAACAAAGATTATATCTTTCATGTCCCAGAAATATAATGATCTTCAGCTCAGCACCACTGGTCTGTGACACTTGATTGGAAACAGAAAGAGAACCTCAGCTGTAGGAGGAGAGACAATTGCTCACCAAATGACTGAACTGGGGTCTTTTTCTTCTGTAGGTTTTCTCTGGAGAGAAACATCTTTCCCACCTGTAGGAAATTCCTTCACTGAGGAATTTCATTCTATGAAGCCAAACTTAACATTAAATAGGCTAATACATGGCTGTTTCTGGTTAATGAGCTAATTCTTGAATATTGCTAGTTTTAGATCATTTCTTTCCAGCAAAGGTTGACAGAGATGAAGAAAATGTGGGAGGAGAAAGGGACAGGCACAGAGAGAGTGGTGTCCAATTATCTACTTGGCCCAGAAATAAACACCTTGCCTAGTATAGACATGGCTACAAGTAATAATGAAGGCAAAAGATAACAGCTTCACGTGACTTCTGAACAAAGAGAAGATTAATAAACTATGATTATAACCTACCTATACCTGACCTAGAAGACTTATCTTAGTTTACGTAGTAACCCACCTTGCTTCATCATTCATACCATTTATATGCATGACATAACTTGATAATTAATGTTCATATATCCCTTGTCACTTAAAGTCATTGAAATTACCACTATTTTGCATATTTCAAGAGTAGGACAGAAATGTCCCATCCCTAAGTAAATGGCATCTCATTGTAAAGATTATCATTCCCATGTCAGTCAAAGGTACTAAATAAGCACTTAATAAGTAACTGTAATTATTTTCCTGAAATCAATAAGGGAAAAGAGTATTTAGTGTTGTTTCAGAAGCCTCTAAGATGCTTCCAGTGATCTCTGCCACATGGTACTCACATGCTGATATAGGAGGGGAGTGAAACTTATTGACTTGCTTCTAATTAATTGACTACTATCAAAAAAATTACATGTAACTTCTGAAATCAGGTTTTAGAAAGACCGGGGCTTCTGCTTTTGTTCTTTAATCTTCTTTGCTTTCTTACTCTAAAGAGTGATATTGATGTTTAGGCTGCCCTGTGAAGTCTACACATCAGACATTTGAGAGAGGCCTCCCACCAACAACCAGAAATAAACTGAGGCCCTTATTCCAATAGGTTCCAAGAAATTAATTCTGCCTAACAAGCACATACTTGAACCCTCCCTCTTTGAGCCTTCAGATGAGACTGCAGCTCTCGCTGACTTTGTAACTACAACCACATGACCTTGAACCAGAAACACCCCCTGACAAGATTCCTGACTCACAGAGATTGTGAAATAATCAATGGTTGTATTTTCCATCACTAACTTTTAGGGTGATTTGATACACAGAAACGCATAACTAAGGCAAATGAGTTTTTACCTTGTTTTCTTTTAAAAGTCCAAAGGATTGAACTGTGACTTTCAGGATCATTAACAAAAAAAAAAAAAAAAAAAAAAAAAGAAAGAAAGAAAGAAAGAAACTAATTTTTTAATTTAGTATTTTATTTTTAATAAGATTCAAAACTTCCAATAAGCTATATCTTCCTTGTTTTCTGTTATTTGTTCTAATGCTAAACTAAAGACAAGTATTAGAATATTCTAGTGTTTATAACTTAGAAGCTCAAGGTTTTTAAACTAATATTTGAATTTAAGGATCATGTAATAGAATGGGATTTTAAAATACTAGGTTAACTATGTATTTCTCTAGTAAGCATCTATAAGTGTTTCTTTGAGGAACACAGCATTTTACCATCTACAGATACATCATCTAGACCAGTGATTTTCAACCAGTGTGCTGGAAAAATTTGTGAACATCATTAATTAAATTATTTTCAAAAGAAATTCAAAGCACAGTAAGTGTACATATCAAAATTAAAACGTTTTGAATTTATTATATGTGCATATCATTGTCATAATAAATAAACATTTTATTGTTGTAATAAACACCAGCTTATTTCTAAAGTTGGTGGGGTGTAGCCTTGAAAAATAAGGTTTTGTGACACATTCATGAAACCATGAATCTTTTAACAAAAATTTACTGATGAACACCAATATATATCAAAATTATCCAAAGTGAACAAAGCTGTATGACTCGGCAGTCCCTTATTGTGCCTCAAATAGTAAGGAGGTATAACTTGTACTGAACACATCATACTGTTCTGTCTAAACTTGAAATGGTAGTTGGATACAATTACCTTGCAAACCTTAGTTTAAAAAATTTCCAAGTGTGTTTAAGTAATACTTGTATTTCTTTCTAAAGTGTGAGTTATTTATTTTCTAATTTTTATAATTTTTGTTTGGAATATTTTATTTTTATTACATAGCATTCAATTAAAATGGCCACGTTTTTAGTAAAGAAACAAAAATTAGAAGATGACACTAGTGCATCGAACACTACTTCATCCAATATGTGAGCAACTAAATTAAAAACTATTAGTCATCAATAGAATGAAGATTACTTATCATTAGGTTTCATATGTAGTAAAGGAAATCCACCACATCCCACTTGCATAATTTGTGTCAAAACATTAACAAATGAAGTTGTGGTTCCTAGCAGATTAAAGAGACATTTACAATCTAGACATTCCCACTTATCCAAAAAGCTGGTGGAATATTTCAAATGACTTGCACTCAGTAATAATAAACAAGCAAAACTATAGACCAAGTACACAACGATATCAGATAAATCACAAGAAGCAAGTTACATGTTATGCAGTTTGTAGAAACCATAGCTAGGAAAATGAAATCTCATACAATTGCACAATCCGTAATTTTACCGCCCTGCTGTGCAACTGTAAAAACAATGAAGAAAAATGCAAAAAAGAAAATTTTTAAATTCCACCTATTAAATAATACAATTTTTTGGTGTATTAAGAATTTTTCTGAACATATGGAATTCTAAATAATATCTCACCTCAAAGAAGTAATCAGTTCAGTTGGATCAATCTACTGATATCAGTTGTAAATCCCAACTTTTAGCATTCAGTAGATTTGTCTATAAAGAAGAAATAATAGAATAGTTTTTATTTTGTCAACCACTCCAAACAACAACAAAGGGCCAAGAAATTTTCAATTTGATTGGTAATTACTTGAATTCTAATAACTTGCCTTGGCATTCCTGCACAAGTATTTGTACTGATAGAGGCTTATCTATGTCCAGAGGTGTGAATGAATTTGTTACACTTGCACACAAAAAAAGAATCCAAAAATTATTTTTACACTCTGTTTTCTACACAAAGAAGGGTTAGCATCAAAATTGCTAGTGCCTCAATTACAAAAGGTCCTAAACAACACTATTAAAATTACTAATTATATAAAAAGCAGGCCAGTGCAATCAAGATTTATTTGCAGAGTTTTGTTCCTCAATGGATGCTACTCATACGCATCTCTATTGCATTCGGGAGTGAGATGGTCATCTTGAAGAAGAGTTCTATCAAGATTTTATGAATTAAAAGAAGTATCAACCTTCTTTAAAACGCAACATTCTAAATTAGGTGATTTACTTTGTGGTGAGATTTGGTGTAATAAAGTTTTGTTTCTCCAAGATTTATTTCAGTGTTTGAATATTCTTAATAAATGCAGAGAAATCATAAAAATATTCTCACATCTACACATCCAGTTAATGCTTTCAGAGAAAAATTACTGCTTTGGAAGGGAAAGATTAAAAGAGGAAATGCAGTAAAAATGTTTGAACCAGTGAAAAGGCATAAACGAGATAAAAATCTTATTGAACAAAATTTACAAATTTGAGATACACAAATTTTGAAAAATATTTTCCTACACTTGACAGAACATCTCTGGATTGAGTGAGGAGTCCTTTTGTTTTAAGTGTGTTTATGTCAGCAAATTTAAATATTTCAGAAGGGGAAGAGTTGACAGAAATAAGAAATGATAGAGGAATTTTAATTACAATATTCAACAACATATATTACAGCTTTTTGGTTATCTCTCAAGGGTGAATTTCCATATATTACCAAAAAAGCAATAGAAACACTTCTTCCATTTTCAACGTTATATTTGTGTGAAGCGAGCTTTTCTACAATGATTAACATTAAAAACAAAACCAAAATTCATGGGTAGAATCCTTGGAAGAAGACTTAAGAGTTTACCTGTCCAAAATTCAACCTTCCAAAGAAGACATTCTAAAAAAAGTCAAGCTCAGATATACCGTTCAATGTTAAATTATGACAAACAGAAAAAAAAATAAATACAAATACGTTTTTTTGAAAAATTAATTGTTATCTTTTTATCACAAATTATAATAAATTGATTTGCTTTATTTTTTGGCGCTGATGGTGCATCTTGTTTGTGTTGATAAATAATTCAAAAAAGGGTTTTTGGTTTTTTTTTTTTTACTCCTTTCTTTGATCAACGTAAGTATGCTGAGGAAGGTTAACTATAGGTTCAAGTGTGTGGTGAGATTAAAAAGGTTGAGAAACACTGATAAGACCACTTAAACTATAAGCAAATTGAGCATCAGCAGAGTTAAAAGACTCTCCAGTAAACCTAGAACTAGCTCCAGGCACAGCTCAGACGGAAGCCCACATATTCTGACTCTAAACCATTGCTCTTTTCATCTCACTGCTTTGAAAAAGCAAGAACACATGGCCAGCTGTAGTAATCTTGTCCATTTTACCCAAATAAAAATGGAACATCATTGAAGAAAAAATAAATGCCTTACAGCAGCGCAGCAATCCCTGCTTCATTTTCATCATTAGCAACTCGCAATCTGCATCTCAATAGCAAATGGCTAATTGACTGACCAGTTTATAAACACTCCTGATTTCACAAGTAGATTTTATGGGACAACAGCTCTCCTTGGGGTTAAATTGCTCTTTGCATAGGTTAATTTGAATAGCAGTGAAAATTTAGCTTGAAAGGATAATTACAATATTTCACCTCCTTTTATCTCAGGTTATGTAAATGAGGCTTTAATCTTCTCACAATTCATATTATATTAATACAGGGAATAAAAAGATCTCAATATACTGTGTGCTGTCAATCATTTCAGAAGAATATGCTCACACAATCGTAGGGGTACAAATCTAACTAATTCCCAGAATCATGCTCCATGCAGATGGACTTACAGTTTAGCAGAGGTCTCACTCGGCCAGTCTAAGGTTTTGATCAGATTGCAAAGTTATAGGGATTTTTTTGACCTTTCCTCCAATATCGAGAGTATGTATTAAAAAACTATGGATAGCTTGGAGAAGCAAATTCAACTTCTGCCCCCGTTTAACCTACAATTTTTGAATCCTACCAAGGGTGATAAAGGCACTAACCTCAGGAATGAGATCACAGTGGCAATCTTACCCTCCACTGTGCATCTCAGCTCTTGTGGGAGACCCTGTCATTCATAGTATTGAATAGTGAAATGTGATGCTGAGAGAAATGTAGTATTGTCTAGTTTCATAAATTTCAGGAGGAAGCTGGCAGATAAGTTTTAACTCCGGGGCATATAAAATACAATCAAAATACTGTTCTTCATCCACATAGTGTCAACCCAACAATGGTACATTGACACTAGAGTTGAGAGTAACTGGAGTTTTTCTATCATCCCTCAAGAGCTAGCTCAAGGTCTAATCCCTCCAGGAAGTCTTCCATGATTATCCCAACTCTAAATAATTACTCCTTCAACTGTATGAAGAGATTTTATTAATGTCAGTGAAGGCACTAGTTAGTAGTAGGTAAGAGTGTAAGTTCTGTGAATAGATTGCCTGGCTTCAAATTTCAGTGCCACACTATCGCTAGTTACAGACTTAGAGCAAACAACTTACCCTCCTAAGTCTCAGTTTCATCTATAAAAAAGGGGATAGCATCGGCCCCACAGATTGAAATAATCACAAAGAGAGATTAGAACTGCGGGAGGGCACCCTATAAACATCAGCTCTTGAGTGTTTACTGTGTACCAAGTGGAAACTTTCACTTAATTTTTCTCTCTTCATTTCCATACCAACCCTCTAAATTAGATATAATTTACAAATGGGAAACTGAGGCTCAAAGAAGTTGATCAACCAGGTCCTTGACAGTGAGTTTCAAAGCTAGCATGTGAACCAGTGTTCTGGGTGCAAACTTACATGTCCCACCTGTATAAAATATCACCACACTTCTTGTACTTCTGGAAAGCACTCTCCTCAGTCTTTGGGAGTTTGTAATACCTGAATCCACCCATATTTATCTCCTTCCCTGCATTGCTAAGGGCCAGAGATTGTTTCTTATTATTCTCAGAAGTTCCAATGCCTAACATAGAACCTATAACAGGTGCCCATTATATTTCCTCGAAATAAAATGAGTTGGGAAAGTTGAAAATTCCCCTGTGGGAACTATTACCCTTTATTAAGGAAAAATGTCTACTGAAAATCAACGGCCACAAATTTCCTTGAGCAAAGAAAAGGGTTGAAAGATGAACAGACACAGTCGTGGGCCTTGAGCTGTCAAAACCAAAATGGAGCTGAGAGTCTGCCAGAGGCATCACTCCTCAAGCCCATCGATCAGTTATATTTATTGATTACCTTCTGCATGCTAAGCTAGCCTTATAACATCCCTGGCTTCCAGTGCCAGGGGAGGCACTATTTAATAATAGTTAAGAGTGGCGTGTAGGTCATTCCAAAGGAAACGTACAGGTGACTATATAACCCTAAAGTTCACTGCAAAACATCTATTTATATTCCAGTGGTACATAAAAGTTTATGGTTCCATTCCAGGCTGTCTTTTACATGAGAGTCCCTTATGAGAAGGAACTCCCACTTTCCTGCCCCTACTGAGGAAAAGCCTTTGAATGTTGCTCCTCTCTGGGACAGATAAATGACAGGAATGTACTCTTGCAGTGTGAAGGGATGAGAAGCTTATGTTGTCTCATTTTTCTCTGTTGCTGAAAACATAGACAAAAAAAAGAAATATTTTGGAGAAGAATAAAGAATCAAAGAGCAGAGACAAGTACGTAATAGGTTTTCACAGGTAAAGGAATGAAGGTAGGCCCCTGTCTCACACATGACACACAAAAATTAATTCAAAATGTGTTGATGACCTGCAAATAGAAACTAGATATAAAACCCTTAGAAAACAATGGAGGGACAGATCTGCATATGTTTGGATTTGCCAATGGATTCTTCAATATGAAAACAGACTTATGAACACCGAAACACAAGTATGAACAACCAAAGGTAAAAGAAGATGAATTAGACTTCATAAAAATTTTAAAAAGCTCTGTGTATCAAAGGACATTATCAAGAAAGTGGAAAGAAAACACACAGAATAGGAGAAAATATTTGGAAATCACAGGTCTCATACAAGTTTAATGCTCGGAGTGTATAAAGAACCCTTATAATTCAACAACAAGAAGACAATTCAATTTTAAAAATGGGCAAAGCACTTGGATAGATATTTTGCCAAAGGATAATGCAAATGGCCGATAAACACAGGAAAAGATGCTTTGCACAATTAGCCATTTGACAAATTCAACTCAAAAGCAGAAGAAGGCATCACTTCACACCTACTAAGAGAGCTATGATACAAACAACAATAGCACAAGACTATGGGGAAAGGGCCAAGGAAGGGGAAGGGAGGGGGGAGGTTAGGGTAGAGGGAGGGTACTGGGTGGGGCCACACCTACGGTCTATCTTAGAATGGGTACAGGCGAAACTTACTAAATGCAGAATACCAATGCCTACATACAGTAACTAAGAAAATGCCATGAAGGCTACGCTGAACAGTTTGATGAGAAAACTTCAGATTGTATATGAAAACAGCACATTGTACCCCTTGATTGCACTAATATACACAGCTATGATTTAACAATAAAAATAAATAAATTTTAAAAAAAAAGAAACAAACAAAAAAAAAAAACAAAAAAGAAAGTCACAAATCTTGATGAGAACATAGACAGGTCGGAACTCTTGTTCATTGTTAGTAGCAAAGCAACATGGTGATGCTGCGATGGAAACTGTTTAACAATTTACTCAAGAAGCTAAACATACAATTACCATGTGACCCAGCCATTCCATTCCTAGTCAGATATCCAAAAGAAAGGAAAACAGGGATTCAGACAGAAGGTTGCATGCCTATGTTTACCGCAGCATGATTCGCGGTAGCCAAAAGGTAAAAACCACCCAAGTGTCCATCAAGAGATGGACAGATTAACCAAAGGTGTCATATGTATGTGATGGATATTACTCAGCTATAAAAAGGAATGAAGTTCTGATAGATGACCCAACATAGATGAACCTTGGAAACTTGCTAAGTGAAATATGCCAGACACAAAAAGACAAATGCTATATCTGGAATAGGCAAACTCATAAAGACAAAAAGTAAATTAGAGTTTACCAGGGACTAGGGAGAGAGCTAAATGGACAGTGATTGCTCTAATGGCTACAGATTTCTGATGAGGGTGGTGATTAAAAAAAAAAAATGTAGGAAATAGACACAATGGTTGCAGCACATTAAGAATATAATTAATGCCTCTGAACTGTATGTTTAAAAATGGTTACAATGGCAAAAATTTGTTATTAAAGCATTTTTCAAGGACTAAGAAGCCTCCATGAGTGCTGCCCCTCCCCAATTCAAACAGTTCCTTGAGTCAACTTTTTCTAAGTAGTGACAGCGTGTCACCAGGGCAATGTGCATGCTGGGGACCCCAGTGAACGCCTGCCGTTTCACAGAAAGCCTCTTTCATCCCTCCTGTCCCATGTAAAACAAAGCACCATGGCACACAGCCAGAAATCATTTGCTTTTCTAAATTATCTTTGTGATGAAAGGGTATCCCACTTAATGTATGTGAAACTATCTCCTAAAACTGCAAAAACCAAGTTATCCTGAGTACAGTCTAAATTCATTCAGGGACCCAGAGGGTAAAAGAAACACTGTAAGAATTTCACTCCAAGGTTTGCAGTGAAAATGGTTTACAGCAAAATGTTATTTTCCTCTTGGGGACCCATCTGTTGTTTTTCTTTAAATATCTTACATAAACTTCCCCCGAGCAATAAGGTGGCAATTGTAATAAGTAAGAACCCACATTGAAACTCTTTAATGTTGTCTCAAAATGACAAAACTTGGGCTTTTACTTAGAAAAAGGTAGTGAATGATTAAAAATGGCCCAATAATCCATGATGGGACTTTAAAATTTAACATTTTACCTTACACGTCCATTTGACTTTGAACAAGAAATAGCTACCAAGTAAAATCCCCCAAACAACAGAATCATACAGAAAGATTAGTAGGGATTTTGGAGAATATGTCACAGGAAGCAGTAACTGATTCTTCTGCCCCAGAGTTGGTGAGCGGAACCCCACCCTTAGTCAAGGGATAGTTAGTAATTCAATTCAAGGGGCATTGTCACTTATTTGTGATGAGTATTCTTTTCCCACAGATCTCAAAAGCCAAATTAGAAAAACAAACAAGATTTACAACAATAGGCAAGGTGAACCCATACTTACACTTGTAGTTTTTACAAAGGAGCATTTTTAGACTTTTAAACTCCTCTTTTCATTTCTTTTTGAACATAACATTCAAAGTGTCTCCTGAGAGAGAATCATTAAGCATTTTCAATGCTATCATCTGTGCATCCCACCCTCTGTGGGATAAGGAAGCAATTCAATGATAAATCTTGTTAGGGAGTGCATTTCTGGAGAAGAATCAAGTTGGAAAAATTTTATTTGTTCAACAAATATTAGGTTATGAAGTATGAAGGGTCTGATTTCCTTAAGTACAAATTGACAAGTCATATCTCGGACATTTCACTTTAACACTTCTTGGTTTTTTGGTTTGGTTGTGTGTGTGTGGGTGTGTGGGTGTGTGAAGGTACATCCTCATTCATTCAAATGCACATTTTGGCTTGTGATTATTTTTCAGTTTTTTTAGAGCAATTTTTATAAAACCATGGATAAGTCAAAACTTCATTTATTTATGAATATGACTTCCATCATGGAAACAATAAAACAGCGCAATATACCAGCTAAGTATCTGAGAAGGATGTGGCTAATGAACGCATAGGGCATCCATGGTTTGAGAAATTCTGTTCTGGTGATTTTAACCTTGAAAACGAACCAGGTGGACAACCTGAGACCAAGATAGGTAACGATGAGCTACAAGCTGTAATGGAAGCAAATCCATCCCAATTTATGTATGAATTAGCAGCAAGTTTTGACATTACTATGCCAAGAATATTGGACAATTTGAAACAAATCAGCGAGGTAAAGAAGGTGGATAGATAGGTTCTTTATGAATTAAACAAGTGTCAGAAGAGAAATTGTCTGGAAGCTTCCCTTTGCTGTCATGACATAAAGGTTAACCATTTCTACACTGTGTTGTTATGTGGAAGAAAAATAGATTCTTTATGATAATCTCAAGAGTTTGGTCCCACTCCGTGGTTGGATAAAAGTGCCGAAACACGGTTCTGAAACTGAATATTCACCAAGGAAAGCTAATGCTCTCTGTTTGTTGGTCCATACTGAAATTGTACACTACAGCTTCTTGAAACCTGGTCAATCTTTTTCAGCAGGTGTCTACTGCAACCAGGTATAAAATAAGGAGGATGCTTGTGATGAACCAGCTGAGATTGGTCAACAGAGACAGGCCAATCCTCTTGCAAGATGTTGCTGTCGTACAAACAACACTGCTCAAAGTACAGAAGCTGAACTCGGAAGCTCTGTCTTCACCAGACCTTGCACCAGCTGACTACCACCTCTTCCACTTCTTGCAAGGAAAAATATTGAACTCTCAACAAGCTCGTTGCCATTTGCTCTCCAGACATCTTTGCTGCTGGCATAAACAAGCTACCATTAAGATGGCAAAACAGTATTGATCATTTAAGCACCTACTTTGATAAATTATAATGCTTCTTGTTTGAGATATAATAAATAAACTTTTGACTCGAAATCAGACATTTCAGATTTAATGACCTGATAATTTTTGAACTTCTCAAGTGAGGCAGTTTGAAGAAAAGAGGGGATTTCCGGTATCTCCACTTTCCCTCAATATCTGCCCTTTCTCCGTAACACCAATTCCCCCTCTCCATGCCTTACAACAGTCACTTCTTTCCTTCCTCAAAACTTGATTTCCAAAAAAGCTCTGACATCCTTTCATTTTTTTACTCTCTCTCTCGAGCAGAGTTTCTCAACCTGTGGGTCGCGACCCCTTTGTAATAATGAAAACACATCCTGCATATCAGATACTTACATTATAATGCATAACAGTAGCAAAATTACAGTTATGAAGTAGCAATGAAAATAATTTTATTGTTGGGGGTCACCACAACATGAGGAACTGTATTAAAGGGTCATGGCATTTGGAGGCATTAGTAAGGCTGAGAACCACTGCAGAGGCTAAAACAAGACTTCACAACATTACTTGTATGCAGTAAATATAGGATTACAATAATAATAAATATTACAATAACTTCACTACATTTATAACAGTGAAAGTTGGCTAATGTATGTGCTGCTTCCTAAATAAACATTTTTTTCTCATACACCGTGGTCCTCACCTGAAAGTAACCTGTCCCCTGCCAATCATGTAATGGCTACTTCCCAGAATACAGGCCAAGTTCTTTACAGAAATTGCCCTGGAATTTCAGAACCTTTTTAGTGATCAATGTTTCAGAGAACCAAAGTCAATGGATAGTTCCAACTAATGTGTTTGATGGAAGGTTCCTGCGCTTTGGAGTCAGACAGGCGTGCTTCTGAATTTCAGTTCTATTTCTAACTATAAGGGGGAACACTCATTTCCCTACCCAAGCTGTTTAACCTCCCTAAGCCTTGATGTCTTCATTTGTTCAAAAACTTTCATGGGGCGATAAGAGTAAGGGATCTGGTGAGGCTAAACACACAACAGATGTTAGTAACCAGGGAAATGTTGGCCTATGTGGAGTCAGGGGGGTGACAGCAGTTATGAAATTCATGTCTCAGCACATGAGAGGTAATCTGGCAAACAGTGGGGAATAAGGAGGGAAAGGGAGAGAAGGCTGGGATTCTGAGCACCTACCATGTACCAGACACAGCTCCCAGTTGGATATTCCCTCCGGCTTCCCTGCAGACCCCTGAGATACCCAGCAGCGTCTCCATGTCACACGTGAGAAAGTGATGCCCAGGAAAATGCTACGTAATTTCTCAAAAGTCACAGGCTAGAAAGGAGAACTAGAATTAGAACCTATGTCTTTGCAACTCCAAAGTCCTGGGTCATTTTAGTAGCATTGCTTCCTTTGTGAGATTACCTGATCTCTTAGCAAATTCCCAAATACCATCATTATAGGCAACCATTCAGCTGGGTTTCACTTGGCAGACAGATCGAAATACTCTAAATTCTGTGTAACGGCCAATGAATCACAGAAGTGTTTTGTGGCCATATTCTTATATCATATCGTATATTTAGGCTCAAGCGGCTAAGGCGCCAGCCACATCCACCGGAGCTGGCGGGTTTGAATCCAGCCCAGGCCCGCCAAACATCAACGACAACTGCAACCACAAAAATAGCCAGGCATTGAGGCAGGCACCTGTAATCCAAGCCACTTGGGAGGTGGAGACCAGAGAATCACTTGAGCCCAGAAGCTGGAAGTTGCTGTGAGTTGTGATGCCACGGCACTCTACCCAGGGTGACAGCTTGAGGCTCTGACTCAAAAAAATAAAAATAAAAATTGTCTAACAGCTGCATTTAAAAATGTAAAAATAAGTGACATTAATCCTAATAACATTTTATAGAGCCCAATATTCCCAAAATACTCTCAACACATTATGAATATACTAAATTATTAATGAGAATATTTATTCTTTTTTTACATACTGGCCTCAAAACATGATGTGCATTTTATACTCACTGTGCATTTTGAGAGGCTAGATTTCCATTAGAAGTATTTGATCTATATTTACATTTCCTAAGATGCACAGTTGAAAAAAGATTCACATACTCAAATGTTTTCCTTTTGCTGGGTGTTTGTTTCTAAATTTGATTTAATTAAAAATTGAATAAAATCAAGTTTTTCAGTTGCACTAGCCATATTTCTAGAACCCAGTAGGCACATGTGGACAGCACAGGTCTAAATGAAAGGTCTTGCCTAGGTCTCCACACAGAGGATGCTGAGAAAATAAAATACAGTGTCTTCAGCAATGCCCCTGCAAAACCTCTATTTCTTTGAGCTTTTCTCAGTGTAAGCTCAGGTTATCATGCCAAGGTGCAGCTCAGTGTTAAGCAGAGGACCAAGGCCACAACTTCCACTCACCCTGCTCTCGGATGAGTTGGAATAAAAGGACCTTGCAGAATGTCCTTCAATCTACTCTCTTGCTATATTATTTCCCTGGACTAAGTTTTTTGATTTGCTCACTCAGAATATTCATAGGCAAGAGCCTAAAATTCAAATAACTTTTTTAATTAAAAATAATGCACATTAGGGCGGTGCCTGTGGCTCAGAGGAGTAGGGCACCGGCCCCATATACCACAGGTGGCGGGTTCAAACCCAGCCCTGGCCAAAAAAACTACAAAAAAAAAAAAAAAAGAAGAATGCATATGTTTTCAAAGTTACCTGGTGGAAAATTAATAAATACATCCAAGAACCAGGTCTTTGGAAAAAAACAACAAAATGTACAAAGGTCTCTTTAAAATTAAAGAGATTACTAAAAAAAATAATAATAATAAAGAATAAAGCAGAAATAAGACATAATTTTAATATTATTTCAATACTATTTAAACTGAAACAAAAGAATATAGAAGGTAATCTAATTTATTTTTATCAATCTACCATAAACTTGATAGTAAGTGAAATTTAAAATGTCAAGGTTCATTTATGAATAGATGCAGGCCTTCACCAGCGAAATCTGAAGAGCCTGTGCACTATTTTACTCTTCTTAATTCCCTGATCTCTCTAATCCTGTTATAAAAATAGATGAGCTCAAGCATATTTATGTCAAATAGAGAAATAATCAAAATACAACTACAGTAGTAAGCAAAACAGAAGGGGAGGAGGGCTGCTCAAAACTCCCAAAATATAAAGGAAATGTTCACATTTTTCTATTTGCTGTTAATTAAAAATGACAGTTCAGTCTGTGAAGCAGATTTATGAGGAACTTTCCATCCCTAGAGGAGAATTCGGGTGGGAAGAGATACCCTAGTTGTACTTAGTCTTCAATGGATCTGGTCCGGCAGTCCAAGATGATTGTTTAAACCATGGGGTCCCCAGAATAAATAAAGGTTAAATGATTATCAAAACGTGACCTTCATCTGAGCAAGCAGCTTGTACCTTGGCAGGAGGGTTATCACTATAAGGCGAATCACATCCAGCTGTGGAAATGAACTTGTCAGATGCACGCTGCTGCTTTGCTGCTTCATTCCCAGGTCCAGACCTTTTCCTGGGCAGGCTGGCTCCTAAGAATGACCCCGAGGTGGTTCGGCAGCACCAGCCCAGCCTCCCACAGCTGCCCAAGACTGGCTGGAGCCGTCCATGGCCTTTGCCTCCTGCCATCAGGCTCATGACCAAAACATGTCGGATATCATAATTTTTAAACTCACAAGTCTTGAGTTGGAAAGAACAAAAAAAGAGGGGGGCAAGCAGTTTTTGTGTAATTTAGGTATGAGGCGTCAGGAGGGAAGAATTTTTGACCTCTTAGCCTCCACATTTAAGCAGGATGAGAGATATTTGGAGCAGACAACACTAAGAGAAATGAGATCTCTTTGGAGTGGAATGGACCTACTGTGTGCCAACTAATGCTTGAACAGTGTAAATCATCCCCATAGTCCACAGAAAACCCTATAAAATAGGTTCTGTTATTTATTATCCTCATTTTTCAAACAAATAAATGAAGACACAGAAAAAGAAGTAACTTGCCCAAGGTCACACAACTAAGAAATGGGGGGACTGAGCTGTTAGCCCCAAGCGATGACTCCAGAAACCTCATTCTTAATGGCAGTGCTATGGCGCCACCCTATGGACTGCTAGAAAATTTCTTGTGTCAGTGAAATCTAATTGCTATGGACTGGGTTTTGCATATCCCCTAAAATTCTCAGATTAAAACCTAATTCCTAATGTGAGGATATTTGAGGAGGGTCCTTTGAGAGATGCTTAGGTCAGAAGGGTACAGTCCTCCTTATTGGGATCATTGCTCTTATGAAAGGGACTGAAGCTTTTGCCACGTGAGTCACAGTGAGAGGACAGCTGCCCGGGAGCCAGGAAGGAGGCCCTCAATCTGTCAGCACCATGACCTTGGACTTCCAGCCTCTCTGTGAAAGATACATGTTTGTTGTTGAAGTCACCCAGTCTGTGGTATTTTATCATAGTACCAGAACAGATTATGACACCAATCAAAAGTTCAACTAAAGGCCAGGTTCAATGGCTCACACCTGTAAACCTAGCACTCTAGGAAGCCAAGGCAGGTGCACTGCTTGAGCTCAGGAGTTCAAGACCAGCCTGAGCAAGAATGAGATCCCATCTCTACTAAAAATTTAAAAACTAGCCAGGCATTGTGGTACGCATATGTAGTCTCAGCTACTCAGGAGACTGAGGCCAGAGGATTGCTTTAGGCCAAGTGTTAGAGGTTGCACTCTAACCTGGGACACCCGAGTGAGACTCTGTGTCAAAAAAAAAAAAGAAAGAAAGAAAGAAAGAAAGAAAGAAAGAAAGAAAGAAAGAAAGAAAGGAAGGTTCAACTAAAAATGTAAACCAAAGAATGGAGGCGCACCTTAGCAAGCATAGGTGGGAGGTAGTGACTTGATTTAAATACAAATATTTGACCATGGCAGGAACTACATACAAACAGAATGTAAGCCTTGAGCATTGTAAAAGATATACCCAACAAAAATTGGGAGGTAGAGGATGACGAGATGGGAGAAAATACAAGATTACTAATTTTTTATGGCAGCAACTCAAATTCCAAATGCAGTTGTTTTTTTTTTAATGCCAGAGAGAAGACTTCCCACTTGCTCTTTCACTTTGCCAGAAGCTCTGGTGCTTTTCACTCTTTCTGCATTCCTTTCTGTCTAATAAAATCCTATCTTACCACTGTGGGGGGGGGGAACTGTCAGAGATGTCAATCTCTTAATGTTTTGCATAAACTCTTCAGTGGAATCACTGAATAAATGCCTCATAAAATAAAAAAAAATCCATTTTAAATTTCACTTTTTCTTCATCTTATTTCTTCAGTTCAATTCAAATGAAATTCAAATTATAACTTTTTTAAAATTTGAACTTTCAGGACCTTTGAGCTGTGTGCATCATGTCTTTGTGCAAATTATTAGAAAAAGGTGTCCTTTTCTCCAGATGGACACAGCCCCACATCAGGATGCATAGCTAGTGAAAGGGTGTAGGCTGCATTTCCGCCCCTCATGCTACCTGGGCCAGCAAATTTGTGCAGTGCACCACCTATACAACTGTACATCAGGGCAACATCCCCCACCTCACCCTAATTTTGGAAATAAAGATTAAAACCAGAGGAAGCAAAATAAATAAATAAATGAGTGAATAAATAAATAAAATTTGAATTTTAAATAATTGTATTTTTAACAACTATTTTATATTTTAGGTGGCACTAATAGTTTTATGTCTCATTTTTATAGACGTGCATATAGAATCCTATCTGGAATGACATGTCACTAATGGGAATGGTGTTCATGTCTGAATGACAGTATTTGGGAATTTTTTGTTATTATTATTATTACTATTGTCATTACTGGTATTGCATGTATTCAATTGTCATGTATTTATTGATCACGTACAATATAAAAAGAATTGTTTCTGGCTCTGGAAGGACAAGACAGCCTGGCCATTCCCATGTGGAGCGTCTGGTCCAGAGGAGACACAAGCAAACAAGCACATGCTGATGGGAAGCAGGAGCAGCAATGGGGAGTGAGACAGACCCAAACGACTGCTGCTCCAACGAGGAAGGAAGCTCTCCAAGGTTAGCACAAGAAGTACAAGAAGCCAGGCCAGGACCTGAACACCAGCATTGATGAAGAATGAAAAGCCAATACTGAGATCCCGAGACAGGAAGGATGTCAAGGGGGCACAAAGGACATCGGTGAAATCTCACGCTGCTGCTTTCAAACTTGGACCACGGATTTGGTAAGTTGGATGGCACGCTCAACTTGGTGTGTTGGTAAGGTTCAAATTCATTCTAGTTTTTTGTGGGGGGGGGGTTTGTTCTTTTTTTTGTAATGTAATCATAGCTGTGTACATTAATGCAATCATGGGGCACAATGTGCTGGTTTAATATACAACTTGAAATATTTTCATCAAACTGGTTTACATAGCCTTCATGGCATTTTCTTAGTTATTGTGTTCATATGTTTATATTCTATATTTAATAACTTTCATCAATCTAGTTTTTATTCATTTTCATTTTCCCATCACTTCCCCCGCAGCCCCTGCCTCACCTAGCAACCTCTGTAGACCTAAAGTTCTTACTGTGTATGAAAGATGAAATCAGCACATAATCTGTGCCTTTCCCAAAGCAGTGATAGCCCAAGTGGGGCATGTTAAATGCTTACTTAACTAAGCTAATGGCAGCATTGAAAGTTTATTGACATTAAGCCCCTTCAAAAGTATCTGACAGCCTGGCTAAAAGCATACATACTGCATGGCTCTCCTTCATTAAGGAGGCAATTAATCGTGATAATTAGCAAACTTCACTGAGAACCAAGCTACTGTGAAAACGGAGCTTAAGGCCTCTGCTGAAATCCCCAGTTAAGAAAGGCAGCACCTCTCAGCCGGGGAGGCCTGGTGTGATTGACAGCTGTGCTTATTGATTCTGGATTTTGAGAACAACTCCCAGTGGGCTGGTATCAGTGAGTCAGAGGCAGAATTTGATGAGGCAGATGGGACCCTGAGGGAAAACTTCATAAGGCAGCATGGTGAAGTACCCCTTCCCTGACCCTCACAGGCTCGATAAGAGATGGTCTCTTTCTCATTTTAACAGGAATTCATTCCCACCAGGCTGCATCTGAAGATGACAGCCCAGAAGAGTCTTGCTCTTGAGTGAAAAAAAAATGTAAGCTTCTTAAGTACAAACTTTCAGACTGCCAGCAACGGGCATGTGCTTCTGGGAAAATGGCAAGAGCAAAATACGTGGTACCCAGACTCACTTTGCATCCACAGTTTGGATTGTGTTAGAGGTAAGAACAGGGCCCCCGGTTGGTGTGTGTGCGTGTGTGTGCACGTGTGTGTGTGTGTGTGTGTGCACCCTCTCTTCTGCATGTGAACGGTTTCCAGCAGCACTTCTAAGAAAACATCTTTGTCAGGGACTTTACCTAACAAATGCACACATTGTGACCTAATCTGTAAATCTGTATCCTCAATTAACTTGAAACAATTAAAAAAAAAAAAAAAAAAGACAGTTGCAAGAGAAAGGAAAAAAAAAAAAAAACAGAATACACCTTTGTGAGGGAAGTTCCTCCCTCCCCCACAGCATACCCACTGTATCACCTGCCATCGGGGACAGATAGTGAGATGATTCACAGCAGGTAAAACAGCCGGCCATCCCTGTCTTCTAAGCCCCAGCTCTCAGACACACTCAGGGACGGCGTACCAGGGAGTCACAAGGGTTTGGCCTCATGCACTAAATAATGATGTGCTATATTCCACCATACCTGATGGCAAACAGCTTCTCTGCCAGGAAACATGACTACATAATATACACGCAAAGTAGAATCACAGCCAGAAACACAAGGGCCCCTGAAATAAAAATTGTGGATGTAAGTAAGAGGCTTAGCCTTACTCTGGGAAAATTGTTTGTTTCCACAACCTCTTGATGATGTGGGCTCACATTACTTTCCCATCTCTTCCCATTTTGCTCCATTTAGGCATTAATAGTTGCCAAGATTTTAATTAAAAATTATGGGGGGACAGATTTAAGTTGTAAACATTTGATCTAATTCGAACTTAATTGCTGTCTGCAAATTAGAAACAGTCCTATTGTTTGAGTCTAGAGGTAGGACGCTCTGTCCAGTGTGGTCAGTGGGAACACAGTGTGAGGCTCACACCACAGGACGCCTCCCTCCACTCCCTCCCACTCCTCCCAGTCCCCAACAATCCCAGCGCTGTGCCTAACAACCTCCAAAAGGAGGGGAGGAAGTCACTGGGAAAGTGGCAGAGACTGGGTTATTCACCAAATTCACTCCCTCAATATTCCAAATTGAATTGTATCTGCAGGTGAACACATGTTGCTTAGGTAGGCTCCACTTCCAGACTCGCTGGGTCCCTGTCAGCCTCATTGAACCACCTCCACATGCCCTCACTCCTTCCTGATGGCCAGAACCTGGATGGGACATCAGTCCAGCTTTCAACCATACAGAAAATGGCAATACTCTGGCGGGTGGCAGACCAACAACTGGCCTGTTAACATCAACACCTTTTCATAAGAGAGAAAGAAACTTCTTTGTAGAGTGAGCCATTCCACTGCCAGGTCCCTGTTACAGCAGCTGAGCCTGACCGTATCTAACACAGAAATTAATCATAAAACCCACAATGATGGCCAACTTTACATGTCAGCTTGACTGGGTTAACAAGTACACAAATAGCGGGTGAAACATGACTTCCCGGTGTGTCTGTGAGGATGTTTCCGGAAAAGATTAGCATTTAAATCTGTAGACTGTGTAAAGAGACCCACCTTATCCATGTGGGCAGACATCCTCCAATCTGTTGAAGGCCTCGCTAGAACTAAGAGGTGCAGAAGAGCGAATTCTCTTTGTCTCTCTTTGGGCCAGGGCATTCATCTCTCCTGCCCTCAAATGTAGAGCTCCCAGTTTTCAAGCCTTCAGACTCCTGAACTTGCAATATCAGCCCTCCACCCCAGTTCTCAGGACCTTGGATTCATAAAGAATTATAAAACCAGATTTCCTCATTCTCCACTTGAAGACAGAATATCACAGAACTTCCTGGTCTTTATAATCACTTAAGATAAGTGCTATAAAAAATCTCCCCTTCTGTGTCTCTATCTAGCTATTCTATTCTATTCCATTCCATTCCATTCCATTCCATTCCATTTCATTCCATTCCATTCTATTCCATATTATTTCATTCTACACTATTCTAGGTTTCAGGCATGGGTAATGGTTAGAATTGGGCAGCTCTTGAAGATAAATAGGGTTAGGGAGTCTTTAGAGATGTATAGGGTTTGGGGCCCTTGAGTAAAGGCTAGTGTTGTGGTTCAGGTTCTGGTGATGATTAGGGTTAGGTGGCTCCTGGGGATAAATGGGGCTCAGGGGACTTGGGTTAGGACTAGGGGTAGGGTCAGGGTTTAGGTGATGGTTAGGGTTAGGCAGCCCTTGTGGATGAATAGGACTTGGGGCCCTATTTGGGTTTGGGTACAGGTGATGAACAGGGTTCAGTGGCCCTTGGAGAAGAATAAGGTTAGAGGCCCTTGGATTAGGGTTTGGGCTAGGTTGATGGTTTGGGTTAGGAGGCCCTTGGGGATGAATAAGGTTTGGGGCCTTTGGGTTAGGGATAGGGTAAGGGTTTGGGTACAGGTTATAGATAAGGTTGGGCAACCCTTAAAGAAGAATAAGGTTAGAAGCCCTTGGATTAGGGCTAGGGTTAGGATGATGGTTAGGGTTAGGAGGGCCTTGGAGGTGAACAGACTTTGGAGCCCTTGGGTTAGAGCTAGAGGAAGAGTTCAGGTTCATGTGATTGGTTAGCATTAGTCAGTCCTTGGGGATAAACAGGGTTTGGGCCCTTTGTGTTAGGGCTATCCCAGTCTATTGGATCTGTTTTCTGGATACCCAGGCCAATACATCTACGTGAATACATAGGAAATACAGCCATTCATTAATATGTGGCTCTTAGCAACTTGCTTAACACTTTTCTTGATTTTCTAGCCTCTCCTTTCACCCATAAATCTTCCTCCTTTTATGTTTATCTCAAATGCCACTTCCTCCATGATGAGAGCCCACCATACTGGCAGCCTGTCCCACAGAATCTCATCATGACATCACTGAAAAGCTTCTTCCAAAGTCCGGCCTGTAGAGGGTATACAATTGGTTTCCTTTCTGTCAATTGTTTACTATCTTCATGCACAATACAGTGGGGTCTTCCTGTGAACTCAGATATGACTATGAGAAGGGCTGGGCGAGGCCTTGGATATTTCTCATGCGCTCACCCTGACCGCCGTGCTCCTGGCTCTGACACACACCCTGGTCTCCTGGGTGCCTGTGCACTAGTGAGGCTTAGAGAAGGATCCTAAAAGGAGCAGGGGTCAGGCTGGCCAGCCATACACTCCAAACAGAGGTGGAACAGAGCAATGGTACACATTAGATTTACTAAGGGTAGAATATAAATATCTTAACACAATAACTAAGAAAATGCAGTGAAGGCGATGTTAACCTGTTTGATGAAAATATTTCAAATGGTATATAAAACGAGCACGTTGTACCCCATGATTGCATTAATATACACAGCTATGATTTAATAAAAAAAAAAAAAAGAAGTGGAACAGAGATGGTCTGTAAATCACATTGCTCAGTAAGACTGACAGCATCAAGAATAGCTTTTTATAAAATTAAAACGTTATTCTTAGTCATTTCAGGAGCCCATGGAACAGATCCAGCTGTTGTAGGTTTCTGACTCAGTGGTCTGTTTGCTCATTCATTTAATTACTAAATATTTATTAAAGCACAGACATATTTTTTACCAGATGCTATACATAACATTAATATAGTTTACTAGACTTTTTAAAAATTCACAAGATTAGAAGTTTAGCTCCAAATATTCCCTAGTATAGCCTCTCCCTCAGATAGGGAAGTCCATTAATCAGGAAAAGGTAAAGAAAAGTCCAGTCCACGCTCTTTGAAAAGCCATCAGAAAGTTATATTCTAAAAATCCCCTTAGTCATTCAATAAACATCTGTTGAATATATGCACAATGCTGAGCATTAAGGATACTGCAAAAGTTGGAGAATCTTACCTTGGAACGGATTATGGATTATGGAGCTGATAGTTTAAATGAATTCATCAAATGTACATACTAATCCTATGAGATAAAGATGATTATCACCAGCATAGAGATGAGGACACTCGCCTCTGAGGTCACAGAGCCGGGAGAAGGCAGAGCCCTGGCTGATGCTGACAGTTCCTTGTGCCACATGGAATTCACC
Source organism: Loris lydekkerianus (assembly GCA_963574355.1). Taxonomy (NCBI): domain Eukaryota; kingdom Metazoa; phylum Chordata; class Mammalia; order Primates; family Lorisidae; genus Loris; species Loris lydekkerianus. The sequence goes on from CAUYPK010137181.1 coordinate 23,120, forward strand.
TTTTCAAAATTTGTAAGGGGGACTACAATTCAAACTCTCATGACAAATACAAACCCAGATATAGAAATTCAAAGTTGGAAAATTATTCCTAGCAAGAAAAGTTGTTAGGAAGATGACATATTATCTTTTCCTAAGGATGTGTAGGAATAAAAAGAGGAAGGGAAAAATAAATAAATAGGAAATGATCACTCAAAAACATTATGAATAATATTTAAAAGGTAGCAAAACCATCATTTCACAGAAGGTGGAAACAACCTTGTTTGGCTACTACATTAAGTTGGTGTAGACTTTTAGTAGGAATTAGAAAAATAGTTCAGGAATATATTACGCGTAACTCAAATACCTGGTAACAGAACTTGAAATTTATTCCTCATGTTAAGGTCACTCAAAAATGTTAATATGGCCCACAATTTCCCAACTCACTAAGAGCACCATTGATTTTTATTGATAGCCATGATGAGTTCAAAGTATCTTTGTTTAGCAAATGAATGGATTCAAATGTGAATGCTAAGCATATTTATTTTTCTTTCACAATGCTTGAGTTCCATGATGTTATTTTAATGCCACCCTAGTGATCAAAAATTTTTAAATGATATTCAGCAACCAGGTCACAGAGACCTGAAAGTAGTCAGTTATACAGTAGAAGGGACAGGTAGTCAGACTAACCTGGCCTACTTGTTCCTGGATAACATTTACTTAGAAAAAATTTATTGGCCAAATCTTAGATGTACTATACCCAAAGTTCAGTTTGGTCAGAGCCCATGTGTTCAGACTCTAAGTGGCAAATAACAGAAACCCAACTCATTCTGGCTCAACCTCTCTCCCACCCCAGAAATAAAAGTAAAAAAGAATTTACTGACTCCTATGTTAAGAAAATTCTAGAAGAGCTAGCCTCCAAGGGCATGGCTGTATGCAGGCCTTGAGTGCCCTCATCAGGGCGCTCACCTATTTCTACCCTCACATGTGTTTTCTTCTGCTTCAGTTTCACTCCCCTGTTGTGTCTCACCACACAGAAACAAAACAGTGTTCACCAGAAGATCCAAGTTTATATTCTACCAATTTAGCAGCCCCCAAAGAAAGAGGAATGTTCTCTCCAAAGAGTTCCAGTGCAAATATGGTGCTGATTTGGACACACACCTAGGGTCACAGGTCCATCTGTGAATGAGTGATTCTGACTCTGGCTGTAATGAAGGGAAAGTTGCTTGTATCAGAAAAGAGATATAAGATCTCAGAACAAGGAAGAACAGCAGATGCCAGTGCAAAGTGCCAGTCCCTTCAGTCCCGTCCCTCATCCTACACACTCTCAGGAGGCACCTAGATTTTAACCAGAAAAGTAAATAAATCGTGTTAAAGGCTGAATGGTATCGTCACCCCCAAAATTCATACGTTGAACCCCCACTACCTCAGAATGTGACTGTGATTGGAGGTGAGGCATTAATGAGGAGACTAATGTTAAAATGAGGTCACTTGAGTGGGCCCTACTCCAATCTGACTGGTATCCTTAGAAAAAGGGAAAATTAGCGATACTGGAGATGTGTGTGCAGAGAGGAAAGACTATGGGAGGAGACAAGAGAAGGTGGCCGTCCACAAGCCCAGGACAGAGGCCTCAGGGGAAACCAACCTGTCAGCACCTTGAACTTGGACACCCAGACTCCAGATAATGAGAAAATACATTTATGCTGTTCAGGCCACTGTCTGTTGTATTTTGTTGATGGCTTCCCCAGTAATATGATACAACTAAAATAATGGAAAATCAAAAATTTACTTGTTATTTGTAGTTTCTTCCTTAAAAGGAGGCTGTATCCCCACCCCCTGAATCTGGGCAGGCCTTGAAACTTGGTCTAACCTCGAGGATATAGTGAGAGTGATGTGTACAACTTCCAAGCTCAGGCCTCCAGAGGGTTTGCAGCTTCTGCCTTTGGAACCCAGACACCATGTGAAGGAACTAGACCTACCTCCCTGAGGATGAGAGACAGCAAGTCACATGCAGAGAAAGACACAGCCAACCCAGATATTCCAGCCAGACCTTTGGAGCTCAGACCTGTACTTGGAACAGCCATCCCCCTAAAGACCCACACACTAAACACAGCCACATTGGGCAAAACCAGCAGAAGAATCACCCAGCCAACCCACAAAACCATGAAAAGCAAGAAACTGTTATTGTTTTAAGCCACTAAGTTTTGTTGGTTGACTATGTAATGATAGACACCAAACCTAAATAAAGAAAATGGAGCTCTAAAATTTTGTTTGTACACTGGTTTGTTTATGTGACAGATACAAAAGTATGTTACAATCAAATCAGACTACTAAATATTGCAAAAAAATTATATCCACAAATAAAAATGTTTATTAAATATATATTCAATAAAATATTTTAGTATATTATCAACCTATATAAATGTGCTTTTTATGGTTTAAAATAATAATAATGTTCAGCTTTTTCACAGTGCTAAGAATAAGTTTACTACAAATGTCCCTTTTCTATTACTTTGTCTAACAGATGGATCATTGCAAAACAGGAATTTTCACAGCGTCATTTCTACTGATCTGCGATGACTCTGTCGCTGTTGTGAGATTCTGTTTTCTTTTGACATTCCTAACTTATTCTTTATTACAAATGTATCCATGAGCAAAACCTGCAACAACAGAATTAACTCATAAAGTGTCACCAGTAGCTCCACACAGTACCCTACAGTCACTTGAATACACAACATCACTTTAAGTTTTTGTTTGATTCATTTTTATTTATTTGCAGAAGTAAGATTTACAGATTTACATGTGGCTATACAGTGTCCCACTGAGCATGGTTTGCAAAATGGAGCTAAAAGCAATGCCTGGTCGCCGCAGCGATTGATGCTGGTGGTAGAGTTGATGCACTGCAGGTGGGGCACACAAAACCTGCTGACTAGGAGGAGTCCTCTGTGTGGAAGTCCCCCCACCACTTCCTTCCCTGTCCCAGGAGAATGTTGGACACAAGCAAGAGTGACATTATAGCAAAAGAAAATTATAACTGCCTTTTAATGCATTTTGAATTCTAAAGTTCATGCAAATCCGAAACTTCTGTTCTTTAACTCTTATTAGAGAAAAAAGTGTGTAGAACATCATGAGAAGGGGATTGCAGGCTCTTCTCTGGATCCCGCAGAGTCTGAATAGATGGGAAGGATGGGAGTTTTGATTTGTGTGGTCACTGTGATGCATTGAGGAAACCAGTCTAGGCATAAAGTGAAGAATGGATTACAATTATCCTGTGGATGTCCAGGAATTAGCTGGCTAGGATCCAGTAACAATGACCCGCTCAGGATATACACAGTATCCAAAGATAGCCCCCAACGGACCACACATCCTGGTACTCTTGCCCCATGAAGTCCCCTGCCTTTCATCTGAACTGGCCTGTGACACACTTGTAGGCAGTAGATTGTGGCTGAAGGGATTTCCAAGTCTAGGTCAGAAGAATCCTTGAAACTTCAATCTTGATTTTCTGGAACCCTCGTTTAGGGGGAAGCTAGCTACTAGGTAAGAAGTTTAACTGAGCTCACCCCAACATGGAGAAGTCACATATGGAGACCACAGGGAAAGACGTTCAGCCTGCCCCCTTCAGTCCTCCAGCTGTGGGGGGTGAAGATTCACTGGACACCTCACCCGGCTGACGCTTGAACTCAATGCAGTACCCATGGACATCTGGCTGTAACTTCCAGAGACGTTTGAAGCAAGAACTGCCCCCAGGAGCCCGGTCAACACACAAAGAAGAAAGAGATGTATATTTTTTTGTCTCAAGTGAGTACATTTTGAAATCGTTTGTAATACACCTATGCTAACCAAAATCGTCTATGCAAAATACTACCTGCTGACTAAGCAGAACATTGTGCTAAATTGTGTCCATTTTCCTCTATGATAACATAAATGTAAACATCCATTTAAAATGCAGTGTATCCGTTTGCCATAACAAACACCCCAGATGGGAGCCCTCAACAATTCTTATGTGTTCTCTCAAAGCCCCAAAGTTCAAGTTCAAAATGTCCAGGGGCATGGTTTCTCCCGAGGTCCCTCTCTGTGGCTTGCAGGTGGCGACCTTCTCATTGGCCTCACGTGGCCTTTTTCTTTGTGCACACACACCTTTGGTGTCTCTCCTTGTGTGCCATCTCCTCTTTTTAGAAGGACACCGTTCAGATGGGTTGAGGGGTGACCCTCGCAGCCTCATTTTGACTTAATCTCCAAATACAGTCACATTCCGAGGTCATGGGAGTTGGGGCTTCAATATAAGAATTTGGTGGGGGGCACGTGATTCAGTCCTTAATCTTAGTAACCAGAGCAATCTTGCCACAAGGTCGTTGCTATCATGAAATTGATTCAGTCATCTATAAAGGAACACAGGCTGAATGAATGACTGAACAGGGAAGGGCTGCAGGGACTGATCTGAATTTGAAAGGGATTTACCTGGATGATTAAATCTCATAGATGCCACGGAAGAAACTTACGTAGTATAACTGTTTGTGCATCCATCCATCCTAGAGATATACTTGCTGTTTTTCATAACTGTCACCTCCGTTCTTAAACAGAAAGGAGATTAAATGGCCATTTATAACTCTGTATGCCTAGTCAGCATACGATCATGTGTTTGGCACTGTGTTATAAAGAAAAGCAGGGATTTACTTTTCTCGCTCCTATGGGGCTCACAACATGGTAAAGGGCACAACAGGGTAATAAACACACAAAGTGTTCGGAAAGCCAGAAAAAAAGGCTGCAGAGAGAGCTCTTTCTATGCACATGAGCACACGTGAACGCACGCACACACACACACACACACACATGCATACCAAGCTCCACTTGGAGAATCTCCGTGGCTTTCAGGATAGTATTTGAGGCAGCACTACAAATCAGTAGAATTATGTGATTCTGTTGCCAGCATCAGTATTGATTTACTTCCCGGCCTAGGAGAAGCTCTATAACCTCCCAGGGACATAATCCTCCATTTTCACTGAAGGAAAGGCCCTTTTTGACAGAGGCATGGGGAGAGTCTGTTAGCTCACTGTCACAAGCTGGGGCTTAAGACCAAGCCCAGGCAGCTTAATTTTCAGGCTTTAGTTCCCAACTAATGAGCTAGCAGCCTCAACCTTAGGCTTAAGCTCCTTGCCCCTGGTTTAACTCTACCCAGAGGCTGAGCCTTCCTGGGTGCTCTAATACGATATGCAGCTCAGGCCCCTGGAGGCTCAGTTAAAGCTCACTTCTCTGAGCTTCTGGGTTGCTCTCCTACTGAGTCAGCAAAATCTAGCTCTCCGTTACACAGCCCCATTCTTGTTCCAAAAAGAAACTACTTTGGACCAATAGATACACCTGCTCTCTCTTCTCTCCTGGCCCTTATCTCAGATGTAAATTAAAGTCCCTTCTGTACTTGGGTTTTGACGGAGGCTATTTGGGAATTATCTATGGATATCCTGATTGGAAAGAGAGGCTGGGGATTTGGCACTCAATTTTTATAGAAAGCACACTGATTTTCCTTTGATTTTATATATTTAATTGGAATTACTTGAAGCTATTGGTATTACAAAATTGCTGTTTTGACTTCTCCTGGATGTTTACTTTCAACAGAGCTACAGATTGAATCTGTGTGTCCTCCCGAATTCATGTGCTGAAGCCTATCTTTGGGAGATAATTCAGATTATATGAGGCCCTAAGAGTGAAGCCTTCATAACTGGGATCAGTGTCTTTATAGGAGCCCTGAGAGAACTTCCTTTCTCTCCCCACCAGGAGGATAAATGAGGAGAGTAAACCGTGAATCAGGCCCTCAGCAGACCCGTCTGCCAACACCTTGACCTTGGACTTCTCAGCCTCCAGAGCTGTGAGACATAAATGCTCATTGTCTAAACCACCCAGTTTGGGGGTACTTTTTTAGAGCAACCCAAGTTGAGACTAAATCAGTTGTAAGAGTGAGGTGCTGTTACAACAGACACCTACAACTGGGGAAACAGTTTGGGAACTGGGAAATGCATAGAGACCCAAGAAATTTTAAAGTCCATGCTGGAAAAATGCTGGGTTGCCCTGGGAAGACTTTCAAAGGTGATTCTAGTGAGGCCTCAGAAAGGTAAGAGAATGACAGAGAAGGTTTTTGTCTTCCTGGAGAATACATAAATAATCATGAACAGAACATTAGTAGGAATAGGGACCGAAAAGGCCGCTCTGATGAGGTCTTGGGTAGAAATGAGGAAGATGTTAAGAGACAGTGGAGAGAAAGCAATCCTTGCTTTTATACGTTTCCAAAGAATGGGGCTGAAATGTGTTCATGCTGTAGTGTTATGGAAGCTGGAACTCATAAGCAACGACACTGGATTTTAGCTGATAAGATTTCTAAGTGAAGTGTTGAAGGAATACCTTGGATCCTCTTGACCACATATGGTGAAATGAGAAGAGAGAAGTAACTTGAAGGTGAAATGATTAAGAAAAAAAAAAAAAAACACTAGAACTTAATGACTTGAAAATCTCTCAGTCCACACATGTGGCAAAAAATGTGAAAACAGGTGTGGGGGAGAGCAATAAAGATGAGGCTGAGCAGTCCTTTCAGAGGATTAGTGTGGACATGAACCACACTCATTAGCTGCCCCATAAGGAAAATGATCAGTTTGAACTAAAGGAAAAAGAGATCCAAAAGAATGAAAATTGTCAGACTTCTTGCATTTTATAGGATGAATCCTTAGAGCTATTGGGCTGCAAACATGCACTGTTTTTCAACACAAGGGGAGGACCCCAAAGGGAATTCTGAGATCATCAGATCTTCCTCAGGGGAGATGACTTGACTTCCAACAGACCAGACGGCCTCCACCCACAGCCGTGGAATTATGAGAACAAGAAAGCCTCCCCCGAGTCACCTTTGGGGTTGTCAGTGACTGGAGTGAGTCCTCTTCAAAGACACATTTCACAACCTGGCATGGTAAGTACAGGAAATGCAACATTTGGCTACAGAATGACCTTCTGGGATGAATGTCAAGGACACAGAGAAGGTCACAGTAGAACAAAGCGTGAGAAGGCCCCGGCTACACAGCCAGTCCTGGGGCAGGCTCGGCCTGTGCTATTACAATAGGGCAGTGTCGGAGAGGACCACGTGGAGGCTTGCAGAAACATTAAAAATAAAATAAAACCAGCCTAGCACTAACAACAATTTCACTGATCCCCAGGAAACATACAGTGGGTCACCTTGAGGCAAGCACTTTAAAAATTAAGAGAGAAATGTCAGCTACCAAGTACTGGTCAGACATTACAGCAAATTTAAGCTCCTCTGAACCTTGAATGCCAAACTCTCGCAATAGGCGTCTTGCCCATTAGCCTACCGGTGTCTTGATCCAATACCCTTGAGGACTCAAAGTAGCAGCTTTACAAGGGTAATTGAAAGGGTATTGCTGGCTATTTGTCATCTCTTGATCACCTAACACCACGCTACCTATTAAGATGAACAAGTAGGACACGGTGCTAAAGGTTGTCTCAGCAGGAAGCGTTTCAGCTTCTTATCCAACAGCAGATAAACAAAGCAAGATTCTCCTCAAATCCCCTCATTTTGGACCAATCTTCTGTGCTAATTAATCATGATTACTCTATACAGTAAGCATATTTGAGGAGATTAATCTGCACAAGCCTCAGGTAGTGTCCTAATTAACAATATGCTGAAGCAGCCTTCTACTTAGAAGTGTAAATACAGTGTTGATGTCATTCCCGAGACAGCAGAGTGACTGCATCTTAGGCACATGTCCATTGAGATGCTACACTGACCTATTCAAAAACTTTCTGTCCTTTAACCCAGCTCATTGTCTTAGCTGGATAGTCATGTACTGTCAACTAACGGCAGAATATATGTCTCAGCTTCTAAGGATGACTTAAAACAAACAAAAAAGGAAGGAAGGAAGGGAGGGAGGGAGAGAAGGAGGGAAACAAGGAGAGAGGGAAGGAAGAGCCAAGAAAATATCATAAAGGTAGGAAACTGTAATGATCAATTATTCCCATTCCTCCACTAAACCCCAAGAGCTAAAACATTATTGACCAGAGCTGAGTGAGATGTGATAGAGAATAGAAGTAACTCATTTTCTCCTCTGGTTTGAAAAAATGGCCAAGAAATGTCAACAACTATGGAAGAAAAGAAAAGGAAGCAGCGTTGAGGGGGAGGTTGGTTTGTAGCTCAGTCTTTGCCAGAGTGTCAGCTAACCCTGAAGTTACAAAACTGAGACGATCCTTCAGATTAGCAACCACATGCAGAAAAAAAGGTATGTTATTGCCTTTTCATATTTTAAAAAGGACAGATTCTCATTATGTCTGTGTGCAGGGCAAGTACCGAGGAAAGCAAACTCTGAGATAAGACCCCAGCATGGGGAGGTTTATTGAGAAGTTGTCTCAGGAACAGCATGAGTGGAAGAGAAAGAAAGGACATTTTTTTTCCCTAAGCCAATACTGTAGATTAATTTATGGGGGGAAAAAATCATCGAGAGCCTATTATGTGTCAGGCACCTACCCTTGGGGATAAAAAAGTGAACAAATTCTAAATCCTTTGCAGAGCTTTTGTTCTACTAGGAGAGTCCAGAAACCAATGAACAAACACAGATCTGTAATAAAACATCAGAGACCCATAAGTAAGTATAATCTAGAAAAATAAAACAAGACTAGGGAACAGCATGGTGCAGATGATGTTTTTAGTAAGGTACTCACAAAAGACCACAATGACAGAAAAGACTTGAAGGAAGTGACGGGCTGAGTCCTGCAAGTATCCGGATAAAGAGCCTTCTAGAAACAACTTGCAAAATAGGTCCAAGAAACATCATTATTTTTAATAACTCACTGAGTTTCCACCTTATGGATGCCCCATAATGCATTCAGCTACTCCATAATTGATGAGCATTCAGGAAGCTTCCAAGTTTTTTCAATGGCAAAAGTATTACAGTAAACATTTTTGTACATATATCCATAGTTACTGTTTACTTTATTACTGTGGGGGGAATTACCTGAAGAGAGATTTCTGGGCCAAAATATTTATGCTCATTTTCTTGATAAATACCTTTTCAACAGTATACAGCCATTCATAACTCCACCTGCAATGTATGAGAGGTCCCATTTCTCTACCTCCTCATTAGTTGTTACCAACTGGTCTTAGTTCAGGCTACTGTAACAAAGTACCAGTGAATGGTTAGTTTACAAACAGCAGAAGTTGGTTTGCAGGGTTCTGGAAAGTTAGGATGCCAGCGTTGTTAGGTTCTGCTGAGGGCCCTTCATCCCCTTCTGAGTGCACTAACTCCATTCATAGTGGCTCCATCCTCATGACTTAATTACATCTCAGAGGCTCCACTTCCTAATACTTTCTATTGGGTCTTGAGGCCTCAACATGTGAACTTGGGGAGGGTAGGACACAAACAGTTCATAGCACATCCTTTTAAACTTCGCCCAATCTGCTGACCAAGATGAACATCTCATTCTTTTCACTTGTATTTTCATAATTACTAGTGAAGCTGAGCAGCTTTCCATGTTCCCCAGCTTTTAATATTTACACGGGTACTGTGATTCCCTCATTCCTGCCTTTCACCATGTTTTCATTTGAGATTTATGTCTTTTGTTTGACGATGTAAAAGAACTCTTCGTAGGTCAGGGATATTACCCTTTGCTATTCATGTGTACTGCAGACATGCTATGCCGGTCTGTTGTTTGATTTTCTCCTCTGTACAGGACACATTTTTTTCCTACGCAGAAGTTTGTAATTTCAAGTGATCAAGTCAATTAATCTGTCTTTATGCACTCTCACAAGATGGGATTTAGCAGAGATACACATAAATATTTTCATCCCTTATCAAACTCACAATTAAAGTTCAGAAAAATTATGCTGTCAGAGACTTTGAGGTTGGGAAATTGATTATCCTATTAAAAATAGAATTTAAGAAAGTGAAATTAGAGTTGCACTGATGAAATTCCTTTGAAATACATTTTTGCATTTATAAAAATAAAAGAATAAAGACATTGTCAGTGTCAGTTAGCAATAGAGGTACTATAATATTAATTTCTATTTACCATTCTTGCTTAGAACTCTTGAGAGTTTCTTGAAATTTAAGTGCAGTGCTTGTAAAATTCTATTTATTTTTTTCCTTGTCTAGTTCTCCATTCAAGTGATCAATGCCTTCTTGATTGCATGACTCAGAAGATGCTTCCTACCCCCTCCCTGGATCACAGATCTGTCAAATCCTCTCTCTTACACATCTCAGCTCCCAGCTCCTCAACTCCTCCTCACAGATGTCACCTGAATATCCTTCTGAGTTTACTGTGCTTTATCTTCCTTTGTCTCCCCAAAGATTCACTGCAAAAATCTCTATCCTTCCTCTGCCATCTGCTTTACCTCCCGTTCTATTCCCAACTCCCCATTTCCTGTCTTTCTAATTATCTCCAACAGAAGTGACTCACAATCCACACAATTCTGTTTTTCTGGAACTGAAATTCTAGCAGTTACCAAACAGGTGTACAGAAGCCGATTTTACTCTCTTTTAGTGTGTATTTTGAAGTTGGAAAAATAATTTCTGAATTTTGTTCAGAAAATCACAGACACTAGCATAGAACAGTTATCTGGTTTGATAACCTTCGGTATTAAATTGAGGTAGTGGTATTAATTTTATACAAGTTGGCATGAACTAACAAAAGTATGATAGTGACATGGAAATGGGAAAATAGAAATACTGTATATATCCAGATCAAAAGGAGTTAAAACCATCAGTGGTTGTAGAGAGTGGGGCGATCGTCTTTATCCACTTCCGTCTTCCTAAACCAGTTACAATTAACCAGTAGATTAAATGATTCTCCTCTGTGAGGGTGGCTATGTCTGACACCAGCATCCCATGACACATCTGGTCATGAAGGAGCATAGGGACCTAAAAAAATAAAATTCTGGCCAGGCATGGCAGCTCCTAGCTGTAATCCCAGCATTTTGGGAGGCCAAGGCAAGAGGATCACTTTGAAGCAGGCCCCACAACTGGGGTCTGCTTGAAGACCATGTGGGCCCTTGGATGCGTGCAAGAACGAATTCAAGAATGAGCAAACGACATAAGGCAAAGGCCAACTTTCCTGAGATGGGGAAAGGAATGAAAGGAAAGTGACTGCCCCAGAGACTGGGCCGCGTTTGGGTGCCACTGGCTGTCTGCTTTTGAGCTTGTCTCTTGTCTCCATATTAAACAAAGGAAGGACTTTCCAGCAAGTTTCCTGAGAGACAGGTAGACAGCCTCCAAGACCAGGAGCTCCCCTCCCATTTAAAGCACAGGACAATTTCTGAGAGTTGCTATGGCGTTTGTAAACTCTCCCAGCACTGGTGCAAGTTTATTCTAGCACACTAATGCATTCCCACTAGCATACGGTGAGTAGTGAGGGTAACCTGAGAGTTTCCCATTGCCACCTGGGCTTGGACATGTTTGGGCAGTTGCTCTGCTGTCTACTGTTTTATCAGAGACCTGGGTTCAGGGCTTATGACCCTATGTTGAGCATGGCCTGCTGGTTTCCATCTCAACTCGAGCCCAGTAGTCCGAGATGAGCCAGAGCAATAAGTGAGACTTCATCTCTGAAAAAATAAAATATTCTGTTAGACAATGTAAGGAGGAATATTTGTTTTCCACAGTTCATGTCTCCTTTCAGACTTTGGGGAGCACCACTGGTGTAGAGCTTCTGGGCACTGTCTATCCCCAAATCCACTCAATCCACATCAGCGGCAGGGGAATAGAAGGATGTGTCGGGCTGGCAAATTTTGGAGGATATTTGGCCAGACATATTCCTATGCCCCCACTCCAAGCCCCCTTGGTGACTGAGTACTTTTAAAAGCATGCAATCTCCTCTCCCCCTTCCAGCTCTATATCTGCCTTAAGCGGGACCTCATGCAGAAAACATACAGGTCTGGGAGCAGACTGCACACAATTCAGGGTACAACTTACTTCCAGTGCATGAGCCAGGAACACCTGGAAATAGAACAGGTATAAGAACAAGGCAAAAAATTCTTCATGAACTTATATAAAACTTCTGGTGTCTAGGCGTGCCCAGTTTGGGGCCTGCAGTATTCACATGGTGATCTTATTGTTTCCTAAATGTTTATTTTGATTCATGCAACCATTATTTATAGACAGGCAATAAGTTTTAACAGCTGAAGCTAGACCAAGAGATATTAAATAAGACATCTTGATGGCAGGGGTTGTTACTATTCAGAGCACCCTCATCCAGAGGTGGGATTCACATGGAAGGCCTAAACCAAAGACAACTGGGTCTCACCAAAGAACTAGATCCCAAGGGTCTTCATGACAGCAGAGGTCAGAGAACCCCATCCAAGAGGGGTTTCCTCACTGACACAGGCCACTTAAACTTTAGCAAGACTGAGCCTTGCTTCGTCCATCCTCTGCAAGCCCACCTGCCTTCACCAGGCAGAGAGATACTGTCTTTGGATGCAGATTACTCTTGCTTGATCTCGAACATTCCCTTGACTTTTCCTTAGCAGGCATTATCTTAGGTGAGGTCCACCAGAAGCAAACCTAACATAAGGATTCATGTGTGAGCAATTTATCAAGAAAGTGCTTCCAGGAAAAACTGATAAGGAATTGCGAGAAGGGAGAACCCAAGGAAGGGTGCAATTTCTGGTGAAGTCCCAGCCTAAGCCTGAGCCATCGGGGATGCTCTAGAGTGCAAATTATCTCCCAGAATGTGTCCAGACTGTATGCCAGGTGAGCAAACTCCCCAGCACAAGCATAGAGTCAGCACTCTGATAGTCCTGTACAGACAAGATGTATCTTACTAAGGATCTTGCCTTGATTCTGTATAACTTCTGAGCCCCGGAAGGAACTGCAGGGAGCAATGGTGCAGGTTAAAAATTCTACTCCACCCAGGCCTTAAAAACTCTAGCTGAAACAGAGCCAAAGGAAGTTGACAAGATGAATTCAGCCTTGATGCAGATGTACTAGCCAGATTTCCAGCAGCCTTCTGATGATCTTGACAGTGGAAACCACACATTAGAATGGATTAGAACAGAAAGAAAGAATCTGGGTTTCTGGTGAATTCATGAAGCTCTGATATAGACTCCCTAACTTTGGATTTTATTTTACAAGAGAAAACTAACCCCCAATTCGTTTAAACCCCTGTAGTTGGATCTCTAATACTGGTTCCTACCTAATGCAACTGATGAACTACCATCAGGAATTTAAAATATAAACTTAATGTTAGAAATCAAAGTCCTGCCAGGTGCACTGGCTAATACCTATAATCCTAGCACTCTGGGACGCTGAGGTGGGTGGATTGCGTGGGCTCAAAAGTTTGAGACAAACTTGAGCAAAAGCAAGATCCCATCTCTTTCTATTTCTAAAAATATAAAAAATAGCCATGTGTTGTGGTGGGCTCCTATAGTCTGAGCTACTTAGGAGGCTGAGGCAAGAGGATCCCTTGAGCCCAAGAGTTTGAGATTGTTGTGAGATTTGATGCCACAGCGCTCTACCAAGGGTGACAAAGTAAGACAGGAAAGGGAAGGGAAGGGGAGGGGAGGGGAGGGGAGGGGACTGGAGGGGAGGGGAGGGGAGGGAAGGGGAGGGAAGGGGAGGGAAGGGAAGGGAAGGGAAGGGAAGGGAAGGGAAGGGAAGGGAAGGGAAGGGAAGGGAAGGGAAGGGAAAGGAATCAAAGTCCTGTTTTGTGTTTGGTTTGGGGTTATTATTTGTAAGGGCAGGAATGGTCGCATTTTTAATTTCCAAAATTATGTTCATCATGTGACATATATATTACTCCTTTCATTTTGTATTTATTCATTCATTTCTCCTGCACCTGCAACCTGTCGAGTAGTAGTATATAAAGCTCTGAGGATGGTAGACAAACTAGACAGAGTCCCTTCCTCCAAAAACTGCAGATTTAGTGGAAGAGAGGAAGCAAAGAGAAAAATACTACAGTGCATAGCATCAACCCTAATGTTAAGTGTCTGAACAGAGAGCGGCGGAGTTCTAGAGGATATCAGTTATTCCTCCAATAGCTAGAGGCAAATGTGCAAATAGCAGCATACTCTACAGGGAGCCACAAAGGAAAAGACTGTGCACGTCCTCCCCCTGCTCTGGGAGACCTTGAGTCATCAGCTGGGTGTTTCAGCTGTCCCTTCTGTTAGAAAAGGAACCCCAAGAGCAATCCCACGTGATGTACAGAGTGAATCAACTGAAGTGTAGAGGTGAGGATGCCGCCAGCCACACACACGTCTTTCTCTTGTCCTCAGCTCAAAGTTTATTAAAGGAACTGCAGACAGAAGTTTTCCTTGAAAAATCTTCATTGCCTCTTTGCCTGGGTCTTGTCTTACTCCATCATTGTACTTGGGTCTTTTTATTTTTTCTTATGAAGAAGCCTTGATGAAATTTACCCAAGATTGAATCTTACCTTCTACTTGCATTAATATTTTCAAAACTTCAGTGAGTTTGTATCTAAATGACAGCGTCATTTTTCCCTGGGATAGAAGAAAATTTTTTTCCTGGAATCACTTTAAGGAAGTGATTATTCTTTTGTAAAATGTTCAGTGTACCTTCTGGGTTACAAGAACCAATTATGGATGGTGAAACTTGGGGAACAGACTCTTAGAATAGACTGATCCAGGATGGAAAACAGGGGAAGAGAAGAAACGGGCCAAGCTGTCTTTCCAACCAAATATTCTCCCCAAGTGGGTCCACGTACCCACCATTAGGTGGCAGATGAGCTAGTGAGGGTGTTGGGTGTCGATAATACCAATGACTATCTTATTTATTGCCCCCAAGGAGGGATCGTCCACAAAGTTCAAGAATTCAAAATTTTCAATAATATAATCATCAATAAAAACGCCCTATATGAACACTAAAATTGTTCCAGGTTTAACAGAACTAAAAGAAGAAACAGAAAAATCTGTAATCATGGTTAGATAATTTCGTGTTTTGATTTTCCTCAATAGGAAAAGAAGGGGTTACAGCATGTAAATTCTAAGCAAGTGGCTTAAAATACACCCCAGAGTTAGGGGAGAAGTTGATGTGCATGAAACGTGAGTCACTCAGGTGACCTGCATGGCTCATTTTCCCACTGTCTATGCTGAGAGTAAGGACAACACAAGGTACTTTAAAAAACAAATCCCCAGATCTTGGTGACTGTACATGAGAGATGTTGACTTTGGATCCCTGGGAAGTGCAGCGTAGTATTCCTCATTGATGAGCAACTGTTCTGCAAGTGATAATGTTGTGACCCTTCTGCAGAAAGAACCTGAAGTGGAAGTCTTTAAGGGTCTGAGTGTGGGATATACCAGGGCTTCTCAAACTGTGACATGCATCAGAAGGGCCCGGAAAGGAAGAATGCAGATTCCTGGGCCTGCCCCTAGAAATTCCGATTCAGTAGAACTGGGACTGGGCTCAAGAATTTCCAACAAGCTCCAAGGGGATGCTGAGCCTGCTGGGTGGCACCAGCATAAATCGCTTCTGCCAACAGTTTTTGGTACGTACTCAGTAATATGGCCGTGCTCAACTACAGGAGATCCTGGCAAATCAAGTAACTGTACACTAAGAAAGAAGAGGAAACGGGTTTGATGTGCAGTTGGGCAGTCTCTCCTATATGACGTTTTTTAAATTACTAACTTATCCAGGCAGCCAGGGAAACAAAAGAGACTTATAAATTAAATGTACAGCTCCTTTTCTTAAGCAATCCTCTCCCTTGGATAAGATTTCTCACCTAAAAAAAAAAAAAAAAAAGATTTCTCACCTAAGGAATCACAGTCAATTAAGAAGAGATCAGGGACTATATTCTGAGACCCTATCACTATATCCTAATATATTGAGGCTAAGAATGAGAAAGGGGGGATAAAAAGCTAAGATACACGCATACACACACACACACACACACACACACACACGTACTATTAGCCAAGGAGACCACATCTGTGTACCTGGAACTAGGCAAACCTCTTCTTGCAAATAGAAATGCTAATAGGTCCTTAAGTCTTGATAAAATATTATTAGGCCTGTCAGTACATTCACTCACCTACAGGAGACCACACTTAATGCATATAACTCCATGACCTTTAAGATGTTACTTATATTTTTCAAGATGCCCCTGAGAGTGCTTACTCTGTTCCTATCTAGCCACTGGTCACGGGATAACAATGCTTTGTGATATAAGTAATTGCCCAGAATACTCATCACCCTCCAGGGTTTCTCTCTTCCCTATAAAAATTGTGTCTCTGGATTTGGTGGGACTTAGGGAGGCAATTTATTCTCTTCTGGCCTTTGGCTGAAATGTTCTTAAAAACTGTCTTTAAAAATATAGAAATCTTTGAACTTTGCTCAGTAACCCTTTCCAATTTGCACCTACTCTCCCTAGCAAGGAATCCTGCCTTTGTTTAACCTAAGTGCTTCTTGTTATAGTTAATTCATTTTCCTCTCATTTTGTCCTCAGGAGAAATGAGATATTTGGCCAACAGTATTATAAGATCAAGAACCTTTCAAAGACTTAGAGATCCGATGCAGAGATTAACTTTACTGAGCATCATGCCATATGACTAATCCTCTGCTTAGCCCTGGGGATAAAAGGTGGACAAGTCCATTGTCTAGGCAGTAGAAATTATTTGTTAGTAATAACAAAGTATAAATATTTCTTGAAAAAAAGGTATTCTATAGTTTCTCTTTAACAATGAACCTCAGAATAGTATAGATATAATAGGCCAAGAAGTCCCTCCTTCTAGGAACAAACCAAAATTGGTCTCTCAAGATCTGAGGAGACATTCTCACGGTTGTCTGGACTGTGCTCAGCTTAAATGAGCAACGAGAAAGTCATCCCCAGCACTCCTCCAAGTTCAATACCATTCACAGCAATTCATTGAGTGCCAGATCAGGGCAAAGTCTGAGCTAGGTGCTATGACAGATATAAATGAGGGCTAGACTGGTTTCTGCCCTTCTGGAAACTAACAGAGAAGCACTCTATTACAGAAATGGAATTACAACTCTTCTGAATGCCAAATCTTATTCATTAATAGTGGCTGAGCTAAGTGCTATACTGACAATTACAGCACTTGGTCTAATGTCAGTGAGAAAGGACCAGGACTAATTGACAATGTCTGCCTAGGATATGGAGGGCAAGGTGGCAGTATGTATAACCCTGTCTAGTATGTCAGATTGGGATTTTACCTGGACAGAGGAAGATTGCTTACTTGACCTGCTACTTTCCATTACTAAAGTTGCCTGCAGACAAAGGTAGGGTCCAAAGAAGTGGTCACTGGGGCACCAGGCCTGGTTGGTCAGCCCTTATTACTCCAATGACTACCCCTAGGAGGGAAGTAAGCCTTTGTTACTTTTATTTCTTGTCTAAAAAAGAACGCTTGAATTGCACAGGATCTGATCTTCTGCCATGTATGTTTGGTGTGATAATTTCTAAGACCAAAAGCAAACACAAAAATGGAATTTGAAACAAGCCTCTCCCTGTCCAGCACAGGGTTTTTTCCCTCTTCCTTGATGTGACCTCACTTTGACCCCACTCCCACAGCAATGGCCTCCATTGCTCTTCCTTTAGAAGCAAGACCTAAGAATGAACAGTCCTGAGACAGCCTGACATTTTCATAAAGAGCATTATTATAATGCGAGAGAAAGAAAAGAAATAATTACAGAATTGCAAATTGTGTAAAAACTAACTTGGTTTCCAAAGCACAGGTCTGTGACCCTAAGCTTCCCAGTTAGTCACAACTAACAAGAATGAGTCCCCAAATCCCTCACCCTCGGGTGACTGTCTCCCAGGCCGATCTGACCAGGCAAAAACTAGCAGGGACCCTTGCCCGGCTCCACCGCACCTCTCAGCAAGTGGCCTCCAGGTGCCTGTTTGTCATCCTGGTGCTGACAGCTTGTTCAAGAACAAACTCCGACTCTCTTCCACAACTCTCACCTACCTGTTGTCATCCTCCTCAATTTCATATCTTAGCCATGGAACTAGTTCCCTCAAAATATTCATGGCTGTACTAACTGGCATTCACTGAGATCTAATGAAAGTTACTGCTCCTGCCTGCCTGCAATCTGCTTTGATTGAATTCCATGAGATCGATTGTGTTGAGTCATTCCTCTATCTCCCCACCTATGCTCATAAAGAAATGATCTTGCTAACGTTCACTCACTAGAATCTTACCATATTCCTATTGACCATGGTTTGGCAAGCAAAGCTCTGATTTGCAGAGGCTGAGGCTGGTCCAGGTGTAATGGGAAAGAGTGCAATGATCAATTAGCAATCTTTGTAGGAAGGCCACTGGCGTCAGCCAGTATTTGGCAACCCCAGTTGGAATTATAAGAAAACTATAACACTAGCCCAGAGTTTCCATCAAAGAAAAGGGACTTTCTTTCCTGGTCAGCTGAGGCAAGAAGCATTCATTTGGGCTCCATGAGACAGCAACTACAGCAGCCACGGAGGAGAATAAAACCAAGTTTCTAGATGAATTAGTCCATTTTTTTAATGAGCTCTAGGTCTTTTCCATTGCTCCAGTTCTATCTTCAGCCAAAAAGTAGGTCCTCTTTAAGAAAACTTGGCTTCATTGACATGACACCTACATGATCCTCTGTTGCACAGATTTGTGGGGGATGCTGTGGTGCTCACTTTCTTGAACATAATGAGGCCAAAACTGCTTAGACTAGGCAGCTTCTGGGGACACTTAGCCCTCCAGCTTCTGAGTAACACTCAGAAGAGGTAATTGGGTTGCAAAACCAAATAGAATTCATCACACTTTAACCTTTTCCTATGTTACGTGTCTAAGATCTAAACTGATCAGAATTTTATAGATATCTAGAAAGAATAAGTGATTTCACTCTACCAAAAAAATACCCAGGAATTGAAGTGCAAACATTCTCATGATGAATATAAAATAAACCCCAAGGATCCCATGCCTCGTCCAGGCTTCCTCTGCTAACCTCGGCTCTCATATAGTAAGAAGTAGGAAAAAACAGTCTTGTATGTTTTTATGCCAGAGGTTGCCATATCAAAAAAAAAAAAAAAAATTGGCTGGGTGTGGAGGCTCAGACCTATAATCCTAGCACTCTGCGAGATCAAGGCAGGTGGATTGCCTGAGCTCATAGGTTCGAGACCAGCCTGAGCCAGAATGAGACCCTGTCTCTAGAAATGGATGGGCTTTGTGGTGGGCGACTGTAGTCCCAGCTACTCAGCAGCTGAGGCAAGAGAATCACTTGAGCCCAAGAGTTTGAGGTTGCTGTGAGCTATGATGCCATGGCACTCTACTAAGGGCAACAAAGTGAGAAATAAATAAATAAACTGTAAGAAATAAGGTGAAATAAGAATAAGAATAAGAAATAAGCTGTAGAGAGATAAAGTTAAAGAGTTGTCTTACATATTGTTAAAACTCTCATGTAGCACTCTCCAATACTTCTAGCCTATACCTATATCAGCACTTTAACTCTCATTAAGATTCTCCTAAGACCATGTAGTCAGCCCTACTATGACACTAGTTTATGGCTTTCATATGAAAGCTATAACCCAGTTACAACTTAAGAATATAGAGAACAGGGAGAGGGAGCAGAGGGAGGGGGGAGGATGGGTGGAGGGAGCGTGATTGGTGGGATGACACCTGCGGTGCATCTTACAAGGGTACATGTGAAACTTAGTAAATGTAGAATATAAATGTCTTAACACAATAACTAAGAAAATGCCAGGAAGGCTATG
>CAUYPK010137182.1:0-27722 GCA_963574355.1 Loris lydekkerianus
TTATGTCTATTCTGTGGGTCATAATTTGAATGGGGTACCATGGGGACTGCTTATCTCTGCTCTATAATGTCTGGGTAATTCAAATGGAAGGGGGCCTGATGCGTGCTCACTCCCTCTCTCCTTCTCCCTCTCTCCTTCCCCGTCCCCTCCCCTTCTCTTCTCTTCTCTCTCTCTCCCCCCTCCTCACAGCCCCTCTAAATGGCTACCTCGGGTCCCCTCGTTGTATGGTAGCCTGTCAAACTCCTTACATGGTAACTGAGAGTCCAAGAGGACCACACGGAAGCTGCCAGTCCCCTGATGTCTAGGCTGGGACTAGCATAACATTTCTCCCGCCACACTTCATTGGTCAAAGCAGTCACTTGTCAGCCTGGGATCAGAAGGACAACCAGATCATACCTCATACCTCTCAAGGGGTAGATTATCAAGGAATTCACGGCTATCAGGTTAACCACAGATAGATGATAGAGACATTTAAAAAAAATCAAGGATTAAAAAAATAATGATTTCTTTTAAAAAATATTTCAAATGGAAAAAGAAAATTTACCCAAGTTATCCAGACAATTATACCCATTCTGAATTCACATGAATAGACACATTTCAAAAATATCATATTGGATCCCATTACTTTTATCCTAAATCTTTGTCATTACTACTTTGGTTTTCTATGTCCTTGATATTTAATAGCAATGACATTTGAAAAATGATATTTTAACCCATAGCATTATTTTCTCCTGTAATATAAAATAACAAACTGAGAGAGGCAATCTCTTAGGAATACCTACTGTGACTTCCAACAATCTTTCTGAATAAAGAAGGGTTTTGTATTTATATCAGCCTTTAAGAAAGTGAAGCTTTTAGAAATGCAACCTAACAACTTAACAACAATTATACATCTGAGTTTTATAGAATGTCAAGCCACCTGTTTACGCATAAAATAAACCTGTACCAATAGCCCTAGAAATACATCTTAAAATCTACATACCTAAATAAACATGAAATTAAGTAACGAGTAGAACCTGATCGTCTTGTTGAGAGGGAGACTCCGAAGCACGTGGAATCAGGACAGTTGGTTAAGCTTCGCGAGTTGATCAGGAATCACTGGCTCCTCCAAGCTCTCTAAGCTAAGACTGCTTGCTTGACACAGAGCTACCTGCACTGCTTGATATTCAGTTTGGGTCAACAAATGTGTATTGAGAATTAGGTCTGGTGCTAGGAATTGAATATTCAATGCCATGGTCACGGCCCTGGCAGAAATTACAACCTGATGATGATTTTCTGTTTCTCATCTTCCTCCCTTCCTTGAAGCAGACTCATGGCATCCTTTCCCCAGGGCTCATTCACTGCGTATTTGCTGAGTGCTTGCTTATTCTGCACCAATTAGATGAACCACTTACGGACAAAAACAAGAAGATGCCATGGTTTTGATGTCCTATATTAGTTACCTAGGGCAGCTAATAAGATTATGATAAACCAGGTGGCTCAAACAACAGATATTCTTTGTCTCCTGGTTCTGGAGGCTGAACGTCTCAGATCCAGGTCTTAGCAGCGTTGGTTTACCATGTTGGCTGCGAAGGAAGTTGCTCTGTGCCTCTCTCCCAGCTTCTGGTGGTTTGCTGGCAAGCTTTGTCATTCCTTGTTTTGCAGAATGTTGTCTTTATCTTCATGTGGCATTCTCCCTATGGGCAGAATTCCCCCTTTTATAAAGACATCAGTCAAACAGGATTAGAAAACCGCCCTACTCCAGCACGAGCCCACCTTAACTAATTACATCTGCAACAACCCTAATCCAGAATAAGGTCACATTCTGAGGTGCTGAGGATGAGGTCTTCAACATATGAACTCTGAGCGACACAATTCAACCTCTTAGTGGTCCTATTGCCAGACCAATGACCCACCCTGCCCAATAAAAAAGCAACCTTACTTCCATTTTAAGAATGAGATTAAGGAGGGACAGAGTGATGACAAAAATCAGCTAGCTCTCAAGTACTGCAGACTTGGCTCTGCGTGTGTTCTAGATAGAGATAATTTAGAAGAAATGTTTTATGCAAAAGAAAGTTTCCTTAAGTGTTTGAAATTTATTCATTTAACAAATGCTTACTAGGTATTGTTCTGAGCACTGAGGACACAGCAGTGAGCAAAACGGACCAAATCCTCTCCCTCAAAGTGATTATCTTCTGACACAGAGAGGCAGCAAATAAGCAAAACAAGTCCGCAAATCACAGAGTACTTAGTAGGGCTCAAACGCTATGAAGCCTCTGTAAGGTGGCTGGGAAATACAGGAGGCGGGGGTGGAGGTGGAAATTTTAAACAGGGTGGACCAGGAGGTTTCAGCTAAAAGTGTCATTTAAATTAATAGTTGAAGGGGACGAGTGGCAAGGCACGCAGATCGCTGGTGAAAGAGAGCTGAAGACAGAGGATGGGAGAAGGGCTGGTATGGGTAAGGAAGACGAGGAGGACAGCTGGAGAACGAGAGAAAGTGATGGGGGGGGGGGGTGTGGATAAGATCAGAGATGTAGGGACAGACGGTAAGGATTTCAGCTTTTCTCTAAATAAAGTAGGAAGCCATCAGAAGGTTCTGAGCAAAAAGATTGATGCGATCTGACTTTTAGTTTGTTTCAGGATCACTTTGGTTTTCAATGGGGCAAAGAGGGAAGGAGGGAGTAGGGGTACGAAGCTATTGCCACAGTCTGGGTGAGAGATGTTGGTGGCTGAGGACAGGGTGGCAGGCGAGGTGGTGGTGAGAAATTCTTGGAATCTGCATATATTTTGAAAGGAAGGCCTACTGGTTTTGGCATGGATGTTAGGAGGTATAAAAGGAAGGGAGGGAGGAAAGAGGGAAGGAATGGAAACTCTAAATGATAACTCCAAAATTTTTGGCTTGTGTCAAATGGTGAATTCTCTTTACCTTTCATTGATACTAATTAATGTTTTTATCTAAGTGAGATGAAAAATATGGAGTAAATGGGCAGCACTTATGGCTCAGTGAGTAGGGCGCTGGCCCCATATACCAAGGATGGCAGATTCAAACCCAGCCCTGGCCAAGCAGCAGCAACAACAACAACAAAAAGAAATTTGAGTAATTAAGTCCAGAAGTGAAAAAGACAGGTAATTAATTGCTTTAAGTCTGAATTTTTTTTAATTCCTTGGAAAGATGCCATCAGCTAAATCCAGATTCTTTAGGATAAAAAAGTTCAACAAATACATTACAAGGAAAAAAAATGTGAATTTAATATATTAAAAGACATTTACCGTATATGTTAATAAAATGCAACTTGTAGCTCCTGTTTGGATCCTGATTTAAGCAAACTGTAAAAAAAGGGAAATTATTAGACAATCAAAAAATGTAGATATTGACTCATTTGATAATAGAAATTATTGTGAACCTGGGAGGTTATGATTTTTGTATAGCAGTTGGCTTTTTAAAAAAGAGGCCTTATTTTTGATGGGTTGCTATACTATTTATGAATAAAATATGACGTCTAGGATTTGCTTCCTTATAATCTGGTGGTGGAATGAAAGATAATCATAAATGGATGATTGTTCATTTTCATATTCCTCTCTACTTTTATGTATATTAGAAATTTTACGTAACAAAGTTTAAATACATACATACATCAGTCCAACGTTAAAACATGAAACATTGGCAACCTTAGTTGCCTTACGAAAGGGGTGGCTGGGAGAAGGAATAAGAGAGAGAGCCTTCCCTGCCTCCTGTTTCATATCTTTGAAATGTCAAATCATTGAAATGTATTAAAGAATACAGTGAACATTTTAAAATTTCCCTAGCAGATGTGTGGAAGGAGCAGCTTGTCCTGAAAATGAGTCCTGGGACCAGCTGCCGGTTACTTTCTCCTTGAGTAGCCCTATTCTATCTCCTGTTCATTGTCTCATGACTTGTCATTCTGAGGCAATGCTTAATTCAGCTGCATAGAAACCAAAATTAGAATGACTCAGAGAATAGTATCCCTAGTCATTAGAGTTTATGTCATTATGAAGCAAATTTTTCCCTGCAAGTTTTGTTGGATCACCTCAAAAACAGTGCCTTGCATCTCCAGAAACCATAAACTGCTATTAATCTCTGATTTATGGTGAGGGCTGTTTTCCTAACCTAACTGACAGATCTATATCCTGGTGAGCAGGTTAGATTTCAAAGCACAACTGCTATGTTGTGAGAGTAACTTTTATTAATGAAATAGATATATTACATCTTACCTGAACACTAACTTCATTTTGTTTTATATTAAATGTCATGGCATTCAGCCTAACTCAATCAACTTTTCAATATACTCTTTTTTTTTTTTTTTTTTTTTTTAGACAGCCTCAATCTGTCACCCAGGGCAGGGTGCCGTGGCATTGTAGCTCACTGCAACCTCCAACTCCTGGGCTTAAGCAATTCTCTTGCCTCTGCCTCCCAAGTAGCTGGGACTACAGGCGCTGGCCACAACAATCAGCTATTTTTCCTTGCAGCCGTCATTGTTGTTTGGCGGGTCCTGCCGTCATTGTTGTTTGGCGGGTCCTGGGCTGGATTTGAACCCACCAGCACAGGTGTATGTGGCTGGCACCTTAGCCGCTTGAGCCACAGGCGCCGAGCCTCAGTATATTCTTTATAATAAATCATAAAACCATCTAAACTTCTTAACACTCAGAGACAAAGTATATTGTAAGGATATATATTTGTATCCATTCAAAATGTCTTCCCTGATGTTATCAAACTTCAAGACTTTAACAAATAGTTTTTTGCAAAGGTATAGTTTCCTCCCTCATTTTGGAGGTCTAAAATCAGCTGAGCTTTTACTTTTTAAATTACATGGACTAGAATATAGTCAGGGAGAATAAAGAAAGTTGATTAGACTGATTGATAGGAAGGAAGTTAATCCTTTTTTTGTTTGTTTGTTTTTGTTTTTGTTTTTGTTTTTGTTTTTCAGACAGAGCCTCACCATGTTGCCCTCGGTAGAGTGCCATGGCATCACAACTCACAGCAACCTCAAACTCTTTGGGCTTAAGCCAGTGGTTCTCAACCTGTGGGTTGTGACCCTTTGGGGGTTGAACAACCCTTTCACAGGGGTTGCCTAAGACCATACTACATGTCAGATATTTACATTACGATTCATAACAGTAGCAAAATTACAGTTATGAAGTAGCAATAAAAATAATTTTGTGGTTGGGGATCACCACCACATGAGGAACTGTATTAAAGGGTCACAGCATTAAGAAGGTTGAGAACCACTGGCTTAAGTGATTCTCTTGCCTCAGCCTCCCAAGTAGCTGGGACTACAGGCACCCTCCACAATGCCCGGCTATGTTTTGGTTGGAGTTGTCATTATTGTTTAGCAGGCCCAGGCCGGGCTTGAACCTGCCAGCCTATGTATATGTGGCTGGCGCCCTACCCACTGAGCTACAAGCTCCAAGCTTATCCTTTTTTTTTTTTTTTTAAATAACCCAATATAGGTTGTCCAGGTTGTTGTCCTTATGCCATAGGGATGAAAACCTTTCATTGCTGCTTTAAGCTTAGAAATAAAATGTAAGAAGCAAAGGAAATAGATGTTACACTTACCTATTTGGCTAAGGTTTTTTTTTTTTTTTTTTTTATTGTTGGGGATTCACTGAGGGTTCAAATAACCAGGCACATTGATTGCATTTGTTAGATAAAGATCCTCTTATAATTGTGTCCCACCCCCAAAAGGTGTGCCACACACTGTGACCCCTCACCCCCTCCCTCCTTCCCTCTCTCTGCTCTCCCCTTCCCCTACCCTCCACCATGTACCAGGTCATTAATTGTCTTCATATCAGGATTCATGCTTCTCCATTCTTGTGATTCTTTACTAAGAATAATGTGTTCCACTTCCATTCAGGTTAATACAAAAGATGTAAAGGCTCTATCTTTTTTAGTGGCTGAATAACATTCCATGGTATACATATACCACAGCCGAACCCTCAAAGAACTGAAATTAGACCTCTCATTTGATCCTGTACTCCCGTTACTGGGCATCTACCCAGAAGAAAAACAATCCTTTTACCATTAGGACACTTGCACTAGACTGTTTATCACAGCTCAATTTACAATCGCCAAAACGTGGAAATAGCCTAAATGTCCATCAACCCAGGAATGGATTAACAAGCTGTGCGTAGTTTTTTTGGTGTGTCTAGCAAAATATAGCTTGTCAAAGAAATTATTAGAATGTTACCTTCTAAAGATGAACTTAGCGGCTGAAACACGTGCAATAGCAAAAGCTCATATGTGAGAGTCAAGGGCTCTGACCCTGACTAGCCTTGTAAACTCCATGCTGCTTACGCATCAGAGAATCATTCTTCATGTATAACATGAAAAAGTTTGATTAGATGACCTGTAACTTCCCTTTTAGTTTTTAGGCACATGATATTCTATTAACTTATGACCTCTTAGTTTTACCCTATCATGAATTATTTACAAACCTCTAAGTAAAAGGGTTTCATTTTCTTTCTTTCTTTTTTTTTTTTTTTTTTTTTTGAGACAGAGTCTCATTGTGTCACCCTCAGTAGAATACTGTGGTATCACAGCTCACAGCAACCTCAAACTCTTGGGCTTAAGTAATTCTCTTGCCTCAGCCTCCCATGTAGCTGGGACTACAGGTGCCTGCCACAACACCCAGCTAGTTTTTTGTTGTAGTTGTCATTGTTGCTTTAGCTGGCCCAGGCCAAGTTCGAACTTGCCAGCCTCAGTATACGTGGCCGGTGCCCTACCCACTGAGCTAAGGGCACCACCAGTAAAAGGGTTTCTAACACTATTAATGCCCACTTGCTATGGTCTGAATGTTTGTGGCCCCCCTGCAGAATTCATATGTTGAAACCTAATCATCAGTGCTATAGTATTAGGAGGATGGTACCACCTTTGGGGAATGATTAGGTCATTAGAGTGGAGCCTTCATAATTGGGATTAGTGTTCTCATAAAAGAGACCTCAGAGAGCCAGCTTACCCCTTTCACCATGTGAGGCCATGGCTAGAAGATGCTATCTACGGAAGCAAGCCTTCACCAGATGCCAAATTTGCCAGTGTCTTGATCTCAGACTTCCCAGCCTTCAGAACTGTAAGAAATAAAATTCTATTGTTTATAAACTACCGAGTCTCTATTTCATGGAGCCCAAATGGAATAAGACACCTACTCAATGTCTATTTTCTCCTACTTTCTTTTTCTTTTAGTTAATTTTTAATTTCAAAATATTAAGGGGGCACAACTGTTTTAGATTATATGGACCACTTTTGTAATATTTCTCCTGCTTTTCACTATGAAAATCCTAATTTAAGGTGTGTCCACAGTGTGTCCAGCTAAAATAATGCATTTTCAGACACCCTTGTTGAAGGATGGGATGATCAGGAGATGACAGAAGAAGTTGCTGGATGAGGCATCTAATAAAGCTTTTTAAAAGAAATGGATTCCTAATAGATTAAGAAGACAAGCTACAGACAAGGAGGAAACATTTACAAAAGACATGTCTGATAAGGACTGTTGTCCAGAAATTCAAGGAACTCTTAAAATGTAACAATAAGAAAATGAACAATTTGGTTTAAAAACGGGCAAAAGACTGAACAGACACCTTACCAAAGAAGAAAAAGAGAGAAGAAAAAGAGATGACCAAAGAAGAAAAAGAGATGACAAGATGTTTTACATCATATGTCATTAAGGAATTGCAAATTAAAGCAGTGAGATACTACTACATGCTTGTAGAATGACCAAAGTCAAAAACATTGAAAATGCCAAATATTGGTGAGGATGTGGAGCAACAGGAACTCTCCTGCCTTACTGGTGGGAATGCAAAGGGGTATAGCTACTTTGAAAGACAGTTTGGCAGTTGCTTACAAAACTAAATATACTCTTACCACATGATCCAGCAATCACACTTGGTATTGACCCAAATTATTGGGAAACTTATGTCCACAGAAAAGCTGCACACAGATATTTATAGCAGCTTTATTCATAATTGCCAAAACTTGGATGGAAGCAATCCTACTATCTAATCAGAAAGTAAATGGATAAACCAACTACGGTTCATTAATAAAATGGAATGTAATTTAGCACTGAAAAGACATGAGCTATCAACCCATGAAAAGATGTGGAGGAACTTCTAATGCACATTTTAAGTGAAAATACCAATCTTAAAAAGTTACACACCATATAATTTCAACTATATGACATTGTGGAAAAGACAAAACTATAGAGACAGTCAAAAGATCAGTGGTTAAAAGGGGTGGGCTGGAGTGGAAGGGATGACTAGGTGGAGCATAGACGACTTTTAGGGCAGTGAAACTACTTTGTATGATAAAACTATGGTGGATCCATGTCATTTTACACTTGTCAAAATCCATAGAATGTACAATCCTGAGAGTGAACTGTATGGTAAACTACGTACTTTGAGTGGTAATGATCTTGTGTCAATGTAGGTTCATTAATTGTAATAACTCTGGTGTGGATGTTGACCATGGGAGAGGCTATGCAGGTGAGGGCAGATAATAGGTAGGAACTCTGTATTTTTTGCTCAATTTTGTTGTGAAACTAAAACGTAAAGTTAAAAATTTTAAACGTAAAGTTAAACGTAAAACGTAAAGTTAAAAATTTTAAAAGATACAATCATATTAACATAAATCATGTTTTATTCTCTCTTATAGTAAAATACTAATTTTCAGGAAAACATAAGCAGGCAGACTTCCCTGGCAGAAGCTTTTTGTCTGTTGTCCTGGAACTTAGACAAGAAGTAGCAGTGGAGCAGCCTTCACATGCTCATAAAAGGCAAGGAGCTTGGCTCAGCCACGCCTGGGTCACTGTGTTCCTCTCCTGGTGCTGCCATAACACATTTCCAAAAACTGGATGGCTTGAACCAAAATATCTTCTCTCACAGTTGTGGAGGCTAAAAGTTTGAAATCAAGCACTTCTAGCGTTGGGCAGGATCATGCTTTCTCTCGCCGGAGCTTTTAAGGGAGGGCCCTTCCTCACCCCTCAGGAAGCTCCAGGTATTCCTTGGTTTGTTATAGCCTAACTCCAGTCTTTGCCTCCGTCTTCAGATGGCCATCTTCCTGAGTATCTCTATCTAAATTTCCTCTTCTTACAAGACACCAGTCCCACCCTAGTAACCTCGTCCTAACTTGACTACGTCTGTAAGCCCTTGCTTTCAAAAAGGTCACAATCAAGGGCACCAGGGATTAAAACTTCAATTATTATTTTGAGGGAACACAATTTGACCCAAAACAAAATCCCTGATGGCATTCTAGAACTATTTTACCAGATCTGGATTTTCTAGACACAAAACTCCCCATTTGTTTAAACCTCTGTTTGTTCTAGGTTTTCTGAATTCACAAAAGAACTTAATTCATTACTAACACAGTAACTTCTAACTGAGGGCTCTAGAAATTAAAAAATTGTCTGCCATGTGGCGCTTACCTATTCAGAGGATAGTTTGCAACTTTTAAAAGACAGAGACCATTATTCTTTTATTTGGAAGGCAGGGGTTGGACAGGGACCTCTGCTCAGCTAAGATTTTTCTAGGCATAATTTAAAGATCAAATTTGTTTTCGAAATAAAGTTTGCCAGATACTGAAAAGGTCAGTAGACATGTATTCCGTAGCCAAATTTAGGTCCTAACCCTGCCCTGGACTCACTCACACCCAGCTCAGATATGTCTTCATTAGTCACCACTACATACCTCAGTGAATGAGAATATAAATGTCACTTTTCTGCTTTTATTAACAGAAGCACAGTTTACTTGTCCAACACAATCATGTTCAATTTTATGATACCATCTTTCTTCCAGGTGTGGAGCTTGGAAATAGATGTGCCAGATAACACTTCAAGCTGCCAAAAGCTAAAATTTGTCTTAATTTTAGGAGAGTTGCTAGGAATCCTTAGACTATTTTCATGGCATCTATACCAGGAACATAACCATGATTCATTCTGCTGATTTATGGACTCCAGCAATAAGGACAAGAAATTACTTCCATCATCTCTATTAGTCAGGGAGCCCTGAATTGTTCACTTAATTTTTCAGTGGGCTGACGTCAGAGTTAATAGATATTCCCATCACTTCTCAAGCAAGATGAGGGCTAATTGGTAAGGCAGGACTTCCCATCTTTCTTTCCTTTTTCTAAAAGACATATATTGACTGTTCATCTTGTGTCAGACTAGCAGCAGGGACTGGAGATTAAATAAGACACTATCCTTACCTTCAGGGGGCCTACAGCTTAGGTACGAAGATAGACAAATTAGTAGAAAATTGTAAGACACTGTAGTATACACTGAGATAAGTTTAAGAATGGAGTATAGAGGAGTACATGGCAGGACAATTAACTCTTTTGGGGGGCAGTTAGTTTACAGCTTTGTTTACGCTGGTATTGAAAGTAGGACCCGAGGGTCTGCTAGCAGCCAGCCAGGTGAGAGCCACCAGCATATGCAAGGGCCTGGTAGTAAGAAAACATGTGGTGTTGAGTGGAGATCTGTGCAGAGTTTGATCTGGTAGATTAGGAGGTAGGAAATATCAGTGAAACCAAGTGAAATGTCCATACAGAGAGGTGTTGGAGAGTCATTGAAAGGTTGTGAGTCAGACAATTCCACAATTGGGTTTGTGTTTTAGAAACTATCTTTCTAGTAGCAGTGTACAGAATGGATTAGACCAGAACATGGAGAAAACAGTAAGAGTCAGCTGTAGTACTTTAAGAGAAGGCAGAGAAGTGGACACATTTAAGGAGCAACATTGATACCACTTTGTGAGTTACCATCTTTGAGGCACATGTGGGAGAGCAGGTGCCCAAGGATGACATCAAAATTTATGATTTAATTAGCTGCTATATGTGTGGATGAGAGGGAGTTAGACATTAGGATACAGGATTAAAATCGTTAATTCTCTAATATCGATATTAAAAAATCCATGTTCACATATTCAATAAAGTAACTGAATTTTAACCCTAATCAGGTTTCTGGTATAATAACTTATTGAAATTTTTAAAATGGAAAAGCAAATTTATGTTACAAACTAAACATTGACAGAGATGAATAATGAAATAAAAGTATATAGAGTACAAAAATCATAATACAGGAATCAATAGTTCTCAATGATTTTCATCACAGTTTCTTGGAGAGCTCCACCCCCTCCCACACCTCAATTCCAGTCAATCGTCCCTATGACCCTGTTTTATATTTTTGTAGGAAATGAAAAAGTGATACTTTGGAGACAAAAGGAGCTTCAGAGGTAACAAAATATGTATTATTGAAGTTGGCATTACTATATAACAACATTAAAACATTTTAAGATAATAAATACTTAGAATGGCATTATGCTGAGAGATAGATGCAGCATGGATCATACAATGGGACTTCAAAAAGTTAATAGAAAAGGGGATTAAAAGATAAAACGTACAAACTTTATTTCTCAATATAAACTTAAGTTCAAGACACTATTTAAAGCGATGATACCAGCCATTTAGTCCATCCCTAAAGAACAGAGGGTCCTAGGAATTTAACCATGTCAATGCAGTCTTTTTTTATAGCATTGACTGAAGGAAAATGGGGCCTTTTAAAGACTTTTCAAGATTAGGAAACGAAATGACATCAGAAGGAGCCAAATCAGTACCGAAAGCCTAATGATTTCCCACTGAAATTCTCCCCAAATTGCCCTGGTTTGATGAGAGGAATTATCAGGAGCATTGTCGTGGTGGAGAAGGACTCTCTGGTGAAGATTTTCTAGGAATGTCTTTGCTGAGGTTTTGGCTAACTTTCTCAAAACACTCTCGTAATAATCAGATATTACCATTCTTTGGCCCTCCAGAAAGTCAACAAGCAAAACGCTTTAAGCATCCCAAAACAGTGTTGTGACCTTTGCTCTTGATCAATCTACTTTTGCTTGGGCTGGACCATGCCTACTTCTTGGTACCCACTGCTTCGCTTTGTCCTTGGGATCATACTGATAGAGTTGTTCATCTCCTGTCATGATGCTCTTTAAAAAATGCTTCTGGATTGGGCGGTGCCTGTGGCTCAAAGGAGTAGTGCACCAGCCCCATATGCCGGAGGTGGTGGGTTCAAACCCAGCCCCAGCCAAAATACTGCAAAAAAAAAAAAAAAGTGCTTCTGGATCTGGATGACATTTTCATTTCCACTGAAACCTCTGCTCTTGTCTGCAGAGGATCTGGGTGCAATAGTTTTGGCACCCATCAAGTGACAAGTTTGCTCAACTTTAATTTTTAGTCAGAATTGTGTATGCTGAACCAGTTGAGATGTCTGTAGTGTTGAATACTGTTTCTGCTGTTCATCACCAGCCCTCTTCAATTAGGGGATGAACAGTATTCATTTTTTCCTTTCAAATCAAAGCAGATGGTCTGCAAGCTTCATCTTCAACATTACCTTGTCCCTTTTTAAAAATGAGTTATCCATTTGTAAACTGCTCATTTCTTTGAAGGAATTGTCCCCATAAATTTTTTGTAAAGCATCAGTGATTTCACCATTTTTTCCATCCAATCTTCATGATAAATTTGATGTTTATTTTTGCTTTAATTTTAGTAGAATTCATGGTGCGCTGATAAGGTTTCTTTTCAAACTGATGCCTTACTGTCAGTATTTCAAACTAGATCCAGTTCAGACATGTTGTAACAGGTTAGCACGAGTTTATTTTGCTATAAAAAAAAAAAAAAAAAATGAGACAGTCTCACTATGTTCCCTCGGTAGAGTACCCTGGCGTCACAGCTCATAGCATATTTTTACCTACAAGTACATCTGCTTATTACCAATAAAGTTCTTCTTCATTTTTTAAATTTTAATTTATTTTATTTTATTTTGAGACAGAGCCTCAAGCTGTCACCCTGGGTAGAGTGCAGTGGCGTCACAGCTCACAGCAACCTCAAACTCTTAGGCTTAAGTGATTCTCTTGCCTCAGCCTCCCAAGTAGCTGGGACTACAGGCGCCCACACCACCATGCCCAGCTATTTTTCTGTTGTGGTTGTCGTTGTTTTTAGCAGGCCTGTACCAGGTTCGAACCTATCAGCCCTCATGTATGTGGCCTGCGCCCTAACCACTGAGCTACAGGCACTGAGACTGCTATAAAAATTTTTTGAAAATTTTGAAATGAACAGTTTTTTCATAATGCACAATTTCCATCAACTTTTTGAAAAGTCTTCATATGTTTGATAACTATTGCAAGTCAGGGGATCTTGGACATAGAGTTGTGTGGATTAAGCAAAGCGGTATTTGTAAATCACCAAGCCCAGTTCTCAATGATTGACAACTAGAATAGGAGAGACTCTCAGCCAAAATCCATTCTCTACTTTGTTCTGTGCACAAGGTGGCCTAACTAGATTGCATTTCCTAGTCTTCTTTGCAGTTAGGGATAGCCACATGACAATATTCACTGAAGGAATATGAGTCAACATTCACATATGTGAGTAGACTATTCACTGAAGGAATGTGAGTAGACACATAATGAGTGCAGGTTCTCAGTCTGGCCCCTATGATACGGTACTGACTTCGCCACACTGCCTGCTTTCTTTCAGCTGAACACGGGCACGACTGTAACCCAGTGGAAGATAGGACAATGCCCTTGGGAATGGCGTGGGAACAAGACAGAAGGAGCCTGGGTCTCTGGGTGGCCACATAAAGCAGAGCTGTCTTCCTCCCTTCCCTGGACTGATGTGAGGGAAAATACACATTTTTATCCTTGAAGCCACTGTGCCATCAAGTGTTTCTGTTACTGTAGCTTCATCTTTGTCCAAAATAATACAGATTCTTTTTTCTGATCTTCTTCAACACAACCATCTTATTTTTGCAATATTATCTTCCACCGGTATAAATATTTTAAATGGCTACAATCACAGAGTACATGTTATTTTTAACTCTGTTTTCTTTCTTTCTTTCTTTCTTTCTTTCTTTCTTTCTTTCTTTCTTTCTTTCTTTCTTTCTTTCTTTCTTTCTTTCTTTCTTTCTTTCTTTTTTTTGAGACAGGATTTCAAGCTGTTGCCCTGGGGTAGAGTGCTGTGGCGTCACAGCTCACAGCAACCTCCAATTCTTGGGCTTAAGCGATTCTCTTGCCTCAGCCTCCCAAGTAGCTGGGACTACAGGAGCCCGCCACAACTCCTGGCTATTTTTTGTTGTTGTTGCAGTTGTCATTGTTTTAGCTGGTCCAGGGAGGGTTCAAACCCGACAGCCTTGGTGGATGTGACCGGCATCCTACCCACTGTGCTACAGGTGCTGCCTGTTATTTTCATTTCTTATATCACAACCACGTTCCAGGATTTAAAATTATCTTCAATTATGTATTTTAAAACAAAAAATGAAATTATGTAGGGAAGATTGGCATAATGAAAACAAGTTTGGGTGCATCTTAACATTCTCCCTTTATGTAGTGACTGTTGAGCATATGTAGTAAGCAGAGAAGGAAAAAATATATAAGTACCAAT
Organism: Loris lydekkerianus; assembly: GCA_963574355.1. Classification (NCBI taxonomy): domain Eukaryota; kingdom Metazoa; phylum Chordata; class Mammalia; order Primates; family Lorisidae; genus Loris; species Loris lydekkerianus. The sequence goes on from CAUYPK010137182.1 coordinate 14,405, forward strand.
TTCTCAGTAGCAGACCCAGCTGGTTAGACCACTAGAAAAATCTAACTCCCTCTTAGCCAACTCTCTCCCTAAAACAGCCTAACTTCCTGAGTGGAAGTTGAGATCATCTTAACAACATCGAGAACTTGCTTGAAGAGCAAATGTCCCATTGTGGTTCTTCTGTGGAGAACAATGTGTACTTTTGATGTTCTGACACCTGAAATATTTGTAATTTTGCTTCCTTCAGAAGCTTAGAAAGAAATTAGTTTGTTAGTCTCTCTTTGATTTTTTTTTTTTTTTTTTTATTTGAGACAGGGTTTCCTTCTGTTGCCCAGGCTAGAATACAGTGTCATCATCATAGCCTACCATAACCTCAAACACCTGGGTTCAAGCAATCCTCCTGCCCTCAGTCTCCCAAGTAACTGAGACTACAGGCATCTACTGATTTTTATTTTTTTATTTATTTTTCACAGAGACAGGGTCTTGTTATTGTCCAAGCTGGTCTTGAACTCTCGGGCTCAAGTGATCCTCCGCCCTCAGTCTTCCAAAGTGCTAGGATTACAGGATTGAGCCACTACACTCAGTCCTTAATTAGATATCATTTTTAAATGACAAAAATTAACAAAATATTCTAGATAATACAGTGATGTAAAGGAGGAAATGGAGTGTAGACAAGATTTGATTAGAATTCAGTTGGCCCTGGCAGAAAAGGAAATCAACTAAGTAAATCATTTTTAAATCAATTTGAAAGCATTTATTAAGCACCAACAGTATGTAAAGCACGGTCTCAGGTGCCATCCTCCCCTGTGTGGCGATCATAGTCACTATCCTTGCAGTTGAGTGAGGATGACAGACATAAAAATAAAAATTCCTGCTGGGATAAAACAAGCTCTATAAAACTTACATGAGCAATTTGGAGTTTTTGAGCCATTTTGAGCCAAGTATTTGAGCCATTTTGAAGGAGAAATTAATAAGTTTTGAGGAAGAGATAAAAAAGATCAAGAAAGAGCACAACAGCAGAGAATTAAATCAATGTTTACTCCCTCCACCATCATTCTCATTTCTCAAACCCTAAAAGTCACCTTCCTCTAGGACATTTGGAAAAAAGGATGTTTGTCTCACATCTGCCCGAGTCGCCCTCTCTGCAGCTGCTTCTATGAGTCACTTGCTCCTCTCCACTGCCATTGTCTCTGCCCTGAGTCCCCATCCTGGTGCCACCGTGGTGGTGTGAAATTCCTTTTCTAAGGGTACCATGATGATGACCATGGAAGGATGCAGGACTGTCCTTTCTTGTATTGCTCTCTTTTTTTTTTTTTTTTTTTTTTTGTACAGCTTCTAATTTAATGGAGGATGTAGCCAATAAATGAATTGTCACACAAATAATCATAAAATAACAAACTCATGGTATAAGTAATTCTGATTAAATCTAAGAAAATATAAAATTTAAAAGTAGTTAAAAATAATTATTAAGACAGGCTAGAGTTGTCTGAGGATAACTAAGGCTACAAATTAACTCAATGATGGTAGGTATCACCTGGACTGTTGTCTCTTGCTGTCATCTGTATAAGAAGTGTCATTTGTTTTTGCTCAGAGAGTGGATAACCAAAAAGAATGCTAACTGGTATAGATTTCTTATTTCTAGCTTCTTTTTTTGTTTTCTTCTTTTCTGGACTTTCTTTCTCTGTGCCTGAATCTCGTTTTTCCATTTCTTGATGGACTAATGGAAAAGGAAGTTTACGTTTCATAGAGGATTTCTCTTTCATCTCCTTGCCTACATCACTTCGGTCAATTTTTGGAGTTTTGCTGTAGATGCAATCTTGTCTTTGCTCTTTCTTCCATGTGGTTTCTCTACCATATACTGTCACTGTCAGAATTTTCACTCTGAATTGGTTTTGTGAACCCAGATTTGGGCATTTTATAGCTGTTCAGCTAGCTTCTTCTTTTACCAGTCTTCTCATCCTGGATCTTGCTCTGGGGAGGGAAACGGGAACAGCACAGAACTCCAGAGGTCTCCTGCCAGGTGCTGAGGACAGGCTCGAAACCATGCCCCTTCTTCCTCCTCTCTTGTCGCCACAGCCCCCTTGCTTGCAGAAACCCGAGGGGCGGCCAGCTGAGGAGGGTTTAACCCCTGAACCTTGGCTTACCCATCGCTGTAGATGTCTTCCTCACTGCTGCAACCACCACTAATGTCAATGGGGCAGGCTTAAAAACATCTCCAGTCTCCCTTAGTCCCTCACCACAGCCTCCTCCATTGCTCTCTTCTTTAATTGCCCACAACACCAACACAGAACTTGTGTATATCTGTTAGACTTCATTAAAGAGTTGGTGAAAACTAGGGGGGGGTTATAATATAGGAAGAGAAAACTTAAGATTGGATGACAAATATGACAATTCCACAACCCAACAGAGGTTGGGGGGATTGCAAGGCCTTTGCAGATGGCTTCCTACAGAAACACTGCAGTTTCTTACCTTGCTCTCTTGTTTAAAGTCCAACCTCCTCTTACTCCATGTAAAAGTATGCTTAGTTCTTTAGTTCTCCAAATGCAAAGCCTGACTCCAAATGCAAAGCCAGGGATAAGCCTCACCCCTGGTCCTGGGCCCCCATCTCCACAATTCAAGGATACAATATCCACAGCAATGCATTTTTTTTTTTAAATGAAGGGATTCATGGGACAGCCAAGGTGGGCTTTGCCCTGTAAGTCCAGCATCACTTTTGAAATCCCTGAGTCAGTTCATCATGAACCTATACATCCTTATCATTCTAGTTATCCTTCTTCATGGATAACTGTTGGACTAAGTATGTCCTACACACTTTTTCTAATAGAAATAATACTTTTCAAAGATGTATGCTGTGAGCCTTATATTAGAGAAGATACATGTTTTCTGAATGTGAAGTTATCTAAATTCCTCTACCTACAATGGATACAGCATTTTACAAGATTATACCAAGAAGTTTGGTTGTTTTTTTTTTGTTGTTGTTGTTGTTTTTACCTACTTTTAAACAATTTCCAGAGGCCTACTTATACTTTGGAGGTAAAGCCTACCATAGAGTCTTGCCAGGCAAAGGAACCATCTAGCCCAAAGGCCAACATTAGTTACATGAAGATGAAGAAGCAACTTTCTTTTGGGGGCTAGTTTGTATTTGTGGGCAGGCTTCCTCCTCTCAGAGATTTTCACTAAGGTAAGGGAGGCAGTGGAAAGATGCTAAAATATGCACCATACAAATAGGTATGGCTGCCTAGTATGCAATGGTCCCATACTTTCCTCATGGTAACAGAATCCACCCCTTCCTCTCAAAAATGGACCAGCCAATTATGGTACTTCATATGCTTACCCACAGGAATCCATGCAGGGGTTGGAAACATGACTTAAACCTGGCCAACTAGAGGCCAGCTTCAGGATTTTTTAACCGAAAATTTGATGAGAGAAATCCTTTTTCCTTTATCCCTCTTCCTCTAGGGATGAAGAAAGCCCAGGACCGGGAAAATTCTATTTTCCTTCATGAAGAAAAAGCCTTTTCTCATAGTAAAATAAAATGAGAACATGAGTAGGAGAGCAGAAGTGAGATTCAGTAGAGTACGGTTCTTGGCGTTTGCATGCCTGGTTCAGGTCACGGAGTCTTCAAAATTGCTCTAGTTCCTGAGAACCATCCTTTGATTCTCTGAGCTATTCCAATACTCTTTCAATTAAGCTCAAGTTTTACCTAAACCGGAGTGTGTTAAGTTTCTCTTCTTGCAAACAAATTGGTCCTGGGTTATACTCCGTCCAGACCAAATCACCCTCCCTGAGACTGGGGAGAAAAGTAGGAAAAGTTACTGCTCCAGTAACTATAAGCAAATCCTGAAAATTGGAAGTCTTTCCCTGGCATTATTCTCTATGAAGCCAAATAGGACCCTTCAGAAAACAATTTTCTCACATGCTAGCATGGTATTACAGATTCTGAACATCTACTCAAACATTTGTAAAACAGAGCTGTGTAGGGTCCCTCCAGTCCTGCTAGGCTCTGCCACTTCTGAGTATTGAGCCAATCATACATGCCACAGCCTTGTCCTCAGCACATAATTGTGATGCACCTGTGTGTGTGATGTCTGGTATTATAATGACTGGGTAACCTATGGGTAGTGAAGCAACACTGTGTTGCGGCATACCAAGAACACGTACTTGGAATGTGATCTTTTCCAAGTGATAAAACTTGCTGCAGGCTCTTTCTTTTCCAGTTGCATGAAAATTATGATAGAGTTTGAAGATAGTGAGATTGATAAGAAGTTTTATGAGCCTCCAATTAGGGGTTTAGTTGCTATGATGGTCAGGCAGTTCGCCAGTGCCACTAACCCAGGCCTGTCTCCCATGAAGAGTGGGTGAGACTCAAGAAATTGCATTCAACAAACATTCCTCCGCTTGATGTTTCCTGATGTATTCCTTCAAGTGTTTTCTTTTGGTTTTTACAGTCACAACAGACAATAACTTCTATAACATTTGTGTGTCAATTTATAAGCCCTGACCTAGTCCTGTGAAGAACTACAGTAGGACTATAGAAATGAAGAAATGTTGAAAACTTCAGAGTCTGGTCTTCACCAACGTCCGCACCAGAGATATCTGGGTAACTTCTAGGCATTTGGCCCAGAGTGCTTGTTGTTACCAAGAGGTGAGAAACCTCAGTGACTACATCTCAACCAAAATCATGTTTCAGAAGCAAGATGAGAAAATTGGGAGTTCATTCAATTACAAATTTTTGTTTTCATGTCACCCATGTATCAGAAGACTCCTCTTGCCTCATAAGGTGATTCAAACTCCCATTTCTTATTTCCTCCAGTGAAAGTTCAGTGCCCATCCCCCACATAGATGGAAGTTCCAAGGGGGCTGGCATTCTCATTGTGATTTCTGGCTCTGAAGACTGCTTCCCTTGATTGGTTTAATTGGCAGAGTATACTGCCAGGCGACACATGCTGTCCCTTTTCTGTACCACATTAACCCAAACCTGGAACTTGGCCTCTCAGTTCTCATAGGACGTGTGTTCACAGGTACACAGCGTTCTCACAGGGCATTTGTGTACCTAGCAGAATGCACTAAAGATTTGGAATGGTGAAGGCCAAGTTCATATGACAGAAGAAAAAAGATAATACTGAGCATATTGTTTTCCACACGTTAAAAGATTTCGAGATATACCGCTGTATTTCTTCATATGCCCCCTCCTCTCAGAGTCTCCCCTCCAAATGTATCTAGTAGAGCTGTTTAGCTGTGACTATCCTCTGTCCCCAGCTACCTCATGCCCTCAGAGCTCATGGAGTATTTCTCAGACACAGATGCCAGTTTCAGCTGTTCATAATTCCCCTCCTCCCTACTAGTGTACATAGAGAGAATCTAATCCTGAAACTGGAAGCTTCTAAAGCACATTAGCTTTTTTTTTTTTTTTTGGCACTAAGTTTCATGGGTTATCACATTGGAACAGCAAAAGTTCTCAGCATACTCTTCACCTCTTCTGCCTGAAGAATGTTGACTTAGTCCATTTGCTGCACGTAACTCCCACCAGGCAATGACATTGTTCCTGTACTCTTGGAAATTGGTCTGGGAGAACATCAGATTCCTAATAACATATCATAAACTAGTTTAATCCCAAATTAAATTTTAAGAGACACATTTGCAAGGCTGAAAAGGAAGCTTGATTCCTTCCTGTGGCAGAATCCTGCAGAGGGATTTAAAAATTTAAATGACATCAGGAAACAGCTGGTCTCTGGATAGATGGGTTTGTCCTCTAAAGTGATTAATAACTACATCATTTTGGACTTTGAAATGGAATGTTTTTTTCCAATGCTGCAAGATAATTCCAGTCAAATAAATGGTTTATTTTTTCTTTTGCTATTTTATTTCCCAGTGATATATGGAGCAGACATTGCTACTCTGGAGAGGAGTAATGAATATGGCTGAATGACCCGGGGATTGGAATTCTTCCCTGTGAGTCCAGAAATACACTTGCCTGAGCTTGTCCATGGCATGGAAGGCTGGAGTTTTAATGCTGTGGCTTAAGCTCCAGCTACCTAAAGACAATTCAAACACAGAGAATCAGGTGAGGGGTGGTTAGGCATCTTCCCTCCTCAGAAACATGGAGGCGTTGTTTACTCCCTGAGTATTGCCCATCCCTGGACTGCTCAGCACTCACCATGTCTAATCTCTCACACCCTAACGCTGACTGCACTCAAGCCTGAGGACCTCTGTGCACTTCCCCAAACATGCAAGGCAAGTCCTGGTGTGGGAGCTTTTGTTTTGTTGCTTCTCTGCATGGAAAGTCTGTCCTTCATATTCCCACAGGGCAGTTTCAGTCATTTTGTCCGCTCAGCAAGGCCTTCCCTGACATCCTGTCCAAAGCAGGAGCCTGTCTTGCTAGATGCTTCTTCCCTGCTCCATCATTCTCCACAAAACTTACTGCTGCCTGATATAGTATTACAAACTCATTGTCACCCCACTACAAAGTCCCTGAGGTCAAGGACTTTGTTTAGTTCACCACTGAGTCCCCTGTGACTAGAACAATGGCTCTCATAAAATGTACAGAGTTGGTGAATGAACAAGTGAGGGCCCTGGAGAAACGATATGAGTAGGTGGATTTGAGAATGGGCTTTGGAGAGGTTAGACACAGGTTCAAGTTCTGGCTCCTCCGTCTGTGAGCTGTCTGAACTTCAAATCATGTAGCCTATCTCTAAGGGTTAGCCTACAGATTAAATGAGATACTATATGAAAGTCATTTGGCAGCATAAACACCACTGTTTGCTCATTGCTTTGGCCCTCTTATTTTAATTTATTACTTTATTTTATAAGGAACCAGAAGTAGACCAAGGCAAAGGGGCTGTATTTCTAACCTCAAGGATGCCATTTGCAAAGAAGCAAATCTCCCCTTCTCTCATGAAGACATCCTCAACAGGTAATAAAACCCTCAAAAACATGCATTCACTCCAACTCAATAATTTTATTTCTGAAAATGCATCCTAAGGAAATATTCACTTATAGGTACAGAGATTTAGCTACACGGATCATTATCAAGGCCCTATTTAGAACATCAAGCAATGTACTAACTGTTCTAGAGGGAATAGATTTGATAAATAATGGTACAGCCATATGATGTAACATTACATGGCCACTTAGCATAATATATAGAAGAATAATTAATAAAATGAGAAAATGCTTATACATACTCAAATAAAAGAACTAACACAAGCCAAAAGGTCTGCATGGTTAGCATCAGGTTTCATTGCATTTTCTTCTTTGTTCTTCTCTAAATTTCCCATATTTTATCCAATAAAGAGGTATTATTTTCATAATTGGCCTTTTAAATAAAAATAATAATAGCTTGTTACTGTTTTCACAATAAAGTGTTAATACATCTTACAGAGAGAACAGAAAAGCCTACCCTTGAGGGAGGGTCCCTCATCCTGATGAAATGAAATTCCTTCTCTTTTCATGATTTTCAGTGAGCAATTTCCCTAAATGCTTTGGCACACAGCAGATTCCAGACTATTCTGGCTTCACAACCATTAGACTGACTGTGCATGTGTCTGAACATCTACATTACTCTGTATTAGCACATTTAACTGATGACCTTAGCTATGTTGCATTTTTTAAAACCAAATTGACTTGTAGTATTACTCATTAGATTTAAGTACCAGGATGATTCATCATTTACAGTAAATCTATTAGATAGATTACACTGCAAAATTCGCCGTTGTCATAGTGGCAGGCCTGCCTGGAAATTAAGAATGGGAAGGGAAATTGAAGGAGAGCGATTCCTATCCATGATTTGAAATTTAAACTTAGATAGCTATGGAAAGCATCTGAGCTTCAGCCAAGGAGGACCAAGACATCTGTCACATGTCTCAAATATTCCACTCTAATAATAGCCTAGGTTCTCTTTTGGAATAAGTTGATGCCTTGCTTCATAAGGAAAGGCTTACATGGTAAAATATTTTAAGGAGTATTTCCTTACCCCTTGTAAAGATATTCACAATATAACTGGCCTGCATGTGTGATACATGTAACAATAGTCGAGTCTCTGCTGGTTAAATATAGCCCCTAACCAATAGCTTGTTCAGCTGGGGGCCCTTGCTCACCAGATGTTATTCTACTAATAGTGAGTGAGCTCATCCTAGTGTGGAAGCTTTATTCATTTGGGAGAGAATAATGAAAGTGAGACAATCATTACGTCACCTTTTCCTGTACATTATTCTCCCCTGCAGCTAACAAGAAAAACATGCTGCTGTGATGGTTGTAAGCTAACTCAGGGTCTTGCTTTCCCAGATCTACATAAAGTAAATCACAGGATAATTCTAGTCCAAATTAACTTTTAAAATATTATCTGATCGCTTTCATTGAGAGTTAGAGCTTCATGATGGTCTCTGTGTGGGACTTCGCGTGTGTTGACTTTTGGAGGTGTAACCGTCAGCCCTTTACCCCCAGAAGCACCATCCTCTCTTCACTCCTTTTCAAGAGTTACCTCATTGTCCTCAGTTGGCCATCTGGGAGGCAGAGACTGCTGTTTCTAGAAATCTGAAGATTTCTGAATATTGGAGTAAACTTTTAAAATAATGCTCATGAGATCATGTCTTTTTTTGTTTGAACGACTCACTTGGACTACCTAGCAAACCAAAATTCAAGCTCAAAGCAAAATTAATTTATAGATAACACAGAAAAAAGGAGGAAGATATATATATATATATATATATATATATATATATATATGTGCATCCCCACACACAAATACACATATCTGTGAGTACACATACACATTTTATGAAAAATGAAAGAAATCTTTATGTGAGAAACTGTTTTTTAAGAAATTAACACACATTTACCAGTAAAGAACCCTAACTTATTACTGAATTTTATTGTTGCCTACCTCTGTGTACAGTAACAACTCAGCAACAAGCAATCTGATAAAACATCTTTTAAAGGCCTTAACTTAGTGCTACAGCTCTTTTAGAATTTGTACAGCAGGTTTTCCCATCTCTACCAGAAGGCCCCATGCACACACTAAAAAATTAAAAATAAAATAAAGTCCTTACCTTTCCCCTTTATAGAACATGATCACAAAGGAACCTAAAAGACTAATGATAACCAACTGGATGAGCCTGTTTGTAGGTGGGTACCCAACACTCTCCCCTCATATCCCCTATGCCCTCTCATGATGTCTAAGAATATTCATTTCCACATCTAAGTTTAATCTTAAGAAGCAAGTCTGGCGGCTAGGGAAATACTCGGCCAATTATGAAGTCTTTCATTCTTTATGTGAGAAACTGATCACATGAAGGGCTGGTCGACCACTCTATTTGCTATTTTAAATTTCTATTCTGTTCCTTCCTGTATTGGTCTCTATCCCATATCTGCCACCTCCCAGGGCAGACTTTGCACCAAGAGCACTGAAATGAGGATCAGGACTCCTGAGAGCAGCCCCTGCCTCCACCACTTTCTCTCCCGTCCCCTCCTTCCAGGCTTCAGAGTTCTCATTTGTAAAATGGGAACAATAATGGTGGCAAAAAATGTGTGACACATACATGTTTAATAAATTGGAGTAGGTTGGGACATGACACTGCCCCCAGGACCACAGTGTGACTTTCATGCCCTAGGCACTTTCACCTTTACCCATCCCTCCCTCCATGAAAAGACATTTAAAAAATATATGTTATGACTGTGTTAGCGTCATGATAAATATATTAATATTATATTGCAAAATGTTTTCTGCCCTAAAAGTTCATTTTTATTTTTCTTCTGCTGTTAAAAGAATTAAAACAATTTCATGAGCCCCTAGAAGTGCTGTGGGCCCCCAGCACAGCCTACTAGTAAGTCAGGCCCGCCACCTGCACACCAAGCCTCCATTGCTGTGTCATCGTCACTCTTTCCTCTCCATACTGGATGCCTTTTGGGATTGCTGCTCTCTTCCTCTCTCTCCTCTTGATGAGTTTTTTCTTGATGAGTATATGTTACCTTTCCCCCTTCTCTGCAACCTCTCTCAGGTTCTCCAACTCTGGTGACTCAAAGTGCACTTATAGACAGACACATGGTTCTAAGGATTAAAAGTATTGAAAACTCCTAGGGGCCAGGTGCAGTGGCTCACACCTGTAATCCTAGCACTCTAGACGTTCTAGGAGAGGGGATTGCTTGAGCTCAGGAGTTCAAGACCAGCCAGAGCAAGAGTGAGACCCTGTCTCTACTAAAAAATAGAAAAACCAGCCTGGTGGTGTGGCACATGCCTGTGACCACAGCTACTCTGGAAGCTGAGGCAGAAGAGTAGCTGTGAGGCCAAGAGTTTGATGTTGTTGTGAGCTATGATGGCACGGCGACAGAGTGAGACTCTGTCTCAAAAAAAAAAAAAAAAAAAAGAAAGAAAGAAAGAAAAGAAAAAGAAAAAACTGTTTTAGGAGAGCAGAGGGCTGATTCTGATTGAATTCCGACTACTCTCCTCTGCTGTCTCTGGAGACCCTCGTAAGTGGGTCAGAACCACTTCTACATGAAGGTTTCTGGAATCGTGTGCACCAAATTTTAAGAATGGTTTTTATTAAGGAGTAGGCATTGGGTGATTTTACTCTTTCTTCTTGGTAATTTCTACATTCCTTACATTGTTAAAAATGAGCATGATTCTTAATAGAAATGATAAAAATATTAAAATCCAATTTTAATAAGGATCAGCTACTATATTTGCTTCAGTAATTAAAAGGGAGGAGTTTATATTAGAAGACACATTGACTTGAATATTTTTCTCAGTGGGTGGCCTTACAAGCATGCACACACACACACACACACACACACACACACATCCCCCCCACACACAGCAGCTCTGACCTAACCCACCAGATGGTCCTCCTTTTCTGTATCTATTTCTATTTATGTTAACTAAAGAATTCTGTCACTGTAAGGCAGCTGACTAACCTTTTGCCCCTTGCTTCCCTCTTGTATTAAACAGAAGGCTTAGTCTGAAACATTTCTTGGGTGCTGTTTTGTTCAGTTTTCCTCAAATGGGAAAAAGAATTCAAGGCTAAATTGCTTAGTAAAAAGTTACAGTTGAGTTGATATTTTCTTTTAAGGTGTTCCCCTTATCTCTGCACTAAGTCATCTTCCCTTTGTAATATTTCATTTATTTAAGCCATTGTCCTCTTACCATTTTCTTTCCCACCAAAGAAGAAAGAAAAGGATTTTGAAGGATTTTAGCAACTGAATAATCAAAATCAGTGAACAATCCAGCAACCACCCAGAGCCACCATGAGTCTTGCTCTTGGAGGCTGGGCATGGTGGCCTAGCACTCTGGGAGGCCAAGGCGGGAAGATTTCTGGAGTCAAAAATTCCAGACCAGCCTGACCAACAGCAAGACCCTGTCTCTACTAAAAATAAAAAAACTAACCAGATGTTGTGGCAAGGGCCTGTAGTCCCAGCTGCTAGAGAGGATAAGGCAAAGAGGATCACTTGAGAACAAGAGTTTGAGGTTGCTGTGAGCTATGATGATGCCCTAGCACTCTAACCAGGGCAACCAACTGAGACTGTTTAGAAGAAACAAAACAAAACAACAAGTGGCTATTGGCAAAACCGAGAAAGTCTACTGCCTGGGTGTTCACAAGCTCTCCAGCCTCAGGGGGAGGTGAGGACAGAGGAGAACAGAACAGCACAAGCTCTAGCTACAAAGGGCAGCTGCTCCTCAGCCACGGCCAGCTGTTGCCATGTGGGAGTGCAGGCTCCATCTTGCCAGATTGGCTAGTTTTTCCAAAAAAGCTACAAATCTAGATTTTTGGCATGAAATCTCTCCATTTAAAAAGTTGTCCACTAATTTAAATTTTTAAAAAACACTGTGTGGGCCAACCCACATGCAGGCCAAATCAAATAAGTCTGCAGAGCTGACTTGCTTGTCAGTTTGTCCTGGCTGCTATACATTATGAATTCTCTCAGAATTTAAAAATGCTTACCACTCAAAATGGCTCAGTGACAATGACATGATCTACAGATATTTGATGGGAAAAAGACTTGAATGAGTCCATGCGTACACAAATTCTAAACAAAACCAGCCACTCCCGTCAGGCAACACTACAGGGCGAAGTAACTTCCTGATAGAATTTTTCACTTCTAATAATTGTCTTGAAATCATGTAGATTCAGTCTAAACTAAATATGTATCAAGCCTTAACATCATGTTTTCTAGGGTGGGCTCTATCAGCATTTCTCCCAACACACACAAACATGTAGTGTCCCATAACAAAACAAAACAAAACAAAACAAAACAAAACAAAACAAAACAAAAAATGGTCCTTGTAGATTATTCTGGATGCCTGCTGTGTTATTATTGCTGATAATATCATTTGCAGTTCTGATAGTCATCTTTAGTAAAATGCATGAATCTTTTGCCTTTGTAGCCTAATAAATTTATACTAATCATATGTAGATAGCACCTGCTTTTTAAAGCATCTTTTTGGAGCACAACATACATATTGAAATATGCCTGAATCATAAAGGGACAGCTAGATGAAGTAAGCCACATCTAAGTGATCAGAACCCAACTCAAGAAAAAGAACAGAAAATAATACACCAGCAAAAGTGAGGTACTATTAAACTTAAAATTACTAGAAATGAGACTCCTTATAGAGCAAACTTTGCCTTTTTAAGAAGCAGGGACCACCCTTTGTGGAATGATTAAAGTGAATATTTATCACTTTATTTGATATTCTAATTTCATTAAATTGATCATTTTTTCAGGAAAGACAATTTTCTAGCTGGATACGCTCATACAAATCATATATGAAAAGTCCACAATTAGCATCATACTCAATGGCTAAAGACTGAAAGTTTTTTCTCTAATATTAGGAACAAAAAAAGATGCCCACTTTTGCTGTTTCTGTTCAACAAAGTACTGGAAGTACCAGTTGGAGCAATTGGGCAAGAAAAAGGAATAAAAAGCATCCAAATTGGAAAGGAAGAAGTAAAATTATCTCTGTTCACAGACAAAATGGTCATATATATAGAAAACTCTAAAGATTACACAGACACACACATACTCTCTCTTTCTCAAACTATTAGAATTAATAAATGATTTCAGAAAATTTGAATGATACCAAATCAACATGTAAATATCAGTTGTGTTTCTATACACTTACTGTATATACTCGAGTATAAGCCGACCTGAGTATAAGCCGACCCCCTTAATTTTACCCTAAAAATTGGGAAAACTTAGTGACTCAAGTATAAGCCAAGGTGGAAAATGCAGCAGCCACTGGTAAATTTCAAAAATAAAAATATATACCCAAAACAATTACAATAATTGAGGAATCAGTAAGTTAAATGCTTTTCAATATTTATTGCTAAAGAAAAACTGTAAACTA
>CAUYPK010137188.1:0-51839 GCA_963574355.1 Loris lydekkerianus
GGTGTAGCCCTCCTGTCTGACACTGAGAGGCACCATGTGGGTGTAGCCCTCCTGTCTGAGAGGTACCGTGCAGGTGTAGCCCTCCTGTCTGAGAGGTACCGTGCAGGTGTAGCCCTCCTGTCTGAGAGGTACCGTGCAGGTGTAGCCCTCCCGTCCAACACTGAGAGGCGCCGTGCGGGTGTAGCCCTCCCGTCCGACACTGAGAGGCACCGTGCGGGTATAGCCCTCCTGTCTGACACTGAGAGGTACCATGCGGGTGTAGCCCTCCTGTCCGACACTGAGAGGTACCGTGCAGGTGTAGCCCTCCTGTCTGACACTGAGAGGTGCCGTGCAGGTGCAGCCTTCCCATCCAACACTGAGAGGTACTGTGTGGGTGTAGCCATCGGGTCTGACACTGCGAGGCGCAGTGCGGGTGTAGCCCTCTTGTCTGACACACTGCAACCACAACAGTTCACATGCCTGCGCAGTCATAGCATTTCTCCATCTCTAGTTTACAGCTCTCCTGGGTTCACCAGAAGGCAGGAATGTCATGGGGATTGATGAGATGTGGCATAACCATTTACTCAGCAGTTTGCTTTGAGAGCAGGTCTGATGTTCTTAGGAGTGATCTCCTGCTGCTGGGCATATAAGATCAAAACATCTAAAAACTGAAATTAAAAATGTTTTCAAAAATGTCTTCTATGTACTATACTAGCATTTTAATCAAATCTCACAAAGCATTGACATGAGTAATTATGCAAAACATATGTGGGTTTTGTTTATAGTTTAACAAATTTTTTGTCTATCTCTGAAAAGGCTATTATCTAATCTAGAAGTTTGGTAAAGGTTAAGACAAGCTGTTTTCCTTTTTTCTGTCCTTTTTTAAAGCAATAGCTTTATATATTTGTAATGTTATCTTCACAATAGCCTGAAGAGGTCGATGTTATGATTGTACCCATTATTAAAGATGTAGAAACCGAGGCACAACAACAGTGAGTAACTTGCTTCAGGCATCCTGATTCCAAAGTCCATAGTTTTTCACACTTCCCTTATAATTAATTACCCTGCACACTATAATTACCTCATAAAATACTAATTTTGCCATGAGATTTTTATTAGAAATTTGTGATTTGATCAACTTTGATTTCAGATTATGGCCAAAATGTGTGCTTTTGAAATTGTATAGGCATGAATTTTTTCCCCTTTTATTCAGTTTTAATCCATGGTAAGCTGTCACTATAAATCATCTTTATATTGTAGAACTTGGCAAATATCTCCTTGTTTTGGTTATAAGGCAAAGCATGAAAATCTAACTTTACTTTAAATCCTTTTATATCTCTGAAAAAATGCTAGATAGGATAGTTTTCAAACAGTTGCAAATTATTGTAGCATTTTATTTTTTAAAATAGTCTAATGATGAATGTATGTGTTAGTATTTATTTACTGTAACACCACTCCAAGGCAAGATCCAACATTGATCATTGCGGTGGATATTTCATTTTGTTTTATCAATAAGACAGGTGACTTATTATCACAGCTGATATATAGCCTGGAATTCCCAGTCTTGATTTAAAATGAATTGATCTCCTCTGAACAGTGAGAATGCTTTGGAAATTTAAATTTTTAATATTTTCTGTTTTGCTGAAAGAGCAATGAAAATGGATATTTGTGATATCCCTTTCAAGAGTAAATGGTTAGAAGAAAGACTTGCTTTGTGGACGTTTCCAGCACACATTTACTTGTCTGTTTCCGGTATTTATTGCCATTTACTATGTTCCCAGCCCTGGCCTGCAGTAGTGGCTGGGGAGGCATCCGTGTCCGTGCAGGCATCCATGTCCATGCGTCCTTCTCACTGGCTTTCTGTTAGAGGAATCCTGTGATTCCAGAGCTCTTTGCCGAAACCCAGGCAACTGGCAACCTGCTTTATCTTGTCATCTTCTATGCATTGTATTCCCATAACAGGTACCCACCAGTCTGTGAGTTTCTGGGAAGTCAGAACTGTAACTTCATAGGGTCTGTGCTTTCCTTGTCTTGGTTACCCAGCAGATGCTGGGAGATTGTCCAGACACATTATTGACGTGTGGGAAAAAAGATGATCATGTCCCCTCACAGGGCAGCAGTCCCTGTGCTGTGCTGCTCACTGCCGCACCCCACGGTCTGATGACGTTCCTGCAACATACTGGGCACGAGGCTGAATAAACTGAGATCTAGACTTGGATTAAGTCTACCCAGGGACAATAGCTGAAGGCATCTATTTGTTTATTCCTTTTTAATTTAGAAAATGTTTTTAGAGTATCACATTATGCTATGGACTGTGTTAGGCACTGCGGATAGAAGTCTTAACCAAAATCAGTTTTTGTATCAGAAGACTAACTGTGTAAGGGAAAGGCAGATTAACAGTGAGAATTTTGAGTGACAGTCACAGTTTGGGAAAATAGAATAAGATTATCTTTTTACCTGTCACTTCTCTATGTCTGCAGTTTGGGACTCAGAAAGTAGGAGAAGGGTTTGTGGTCATAGAAGCCACGGCAGGATTGTTTTGGCAAGGGAGGAAGGAGTCTTCAGGCAGTGCGCTGGCTTGAAAAGATTCAGGGTGAGAAAAGTTGGGTCCTACTGGGAATGTGTGTAAACCAGAATCTTCGTTCATATATACTGAAAATTAGCATACTGCTACAGAATTATTTTCTTTACAAAGCCTTAACAGATTAGGCACTTTAAAGGTTTTTTAGTGAAAGTACTGTATTTGAAAAATTTAAGAAATACAAGAAGGAAAGAACATAATCTAGTGTGCCTTTAGGCAGCTCTGGAGAGACAGGATTAAGAGTGGGCATCTTATCAGCTCGGTGTGATGGGCACCTTCACTTAATCTTCCTGTGCCTCAGTTTCCTCTTCTGTAAATAGGGTGACAGCAGGTCTTACCCCATAAGATTTAATGAGAGAATACTTGCATCACAGTATTAGTAAGACAAGTGCATTGAATATGCTGAGCGCTGTGTCAGACCAAGTGCTCAGATATGCTTTGTTGTTCCTAATCCTTTTTTCTTTTTGGAAACAGAGTTTCACTCTGTCACCTAGGTTAGAGTGTTGTGTCATCAGCCTAGCTCACAGCAACCTCGGACTCCTGGGTTCAAAGGATTCTCCTGCCTCACTGTCCTAGAGTGCAGGGACTACAGGCATGCGCCACCATACCCGACCTGTTGTTCTTAATCTGATTCCTGTAATTGCCAAAATGTTCTCTACCTTACCTGTCTATTATGTCCAGAATAGCTAGGACTCAGGGGATGGTTGGAAAAATTATCATGAGTCTGTATGATTGAGTCTGTATGTCCCTTTCTTGGTATGTCTATGAGAGAAAGTAAATGCAGGCCTTGCCTTTATTAATTTGTTTCCAGTTCTGTTATTTGGTTCAGTTAATTAACTAAGATTGTGGTTGTTTCAGCTACACGAAAGTGGTTATGATGCTGGCAAAGCCCTGCAGCGCCTGGTGAAGAAGCCCGTGCCTAAGCTGATTGAGAAGTGCTGGACTGAGGACGAAGTGGTGAGCATGGACCTGCATTTGCCTCATGTTCTTGGGTCATTGGGGCGTTTGCTTCTCAACATGTGACTTCCCTGCTCTCAGAAGATTCAGAGACGCAGGGGGACTGTCCATGGCATCTGTCAAAAGGACAGAGCCTTTCTTGAAGCCTCATCATTGTATAGAATGGTTCTAGAAAGGTTAGATTCTATAGATGATGGGAAAGATTTGCCCAAATTTCATGGAAAGACAGGAGAAATCGATAGCTACTCCTTAAAAAAAAAGTTAATCTGAGTTAATTTTTAGCGTAAGCTAGCTTGTGGTACCCCCCTATTAAAAGATGTAAGCATGTTAAAACCAGCTGACACATAGCCTAGAGTAGGGTCATGACTGTAGGACCCCTCACCTACTGATGGACATTAACTAAAAGCAAGAAGCATAGACTTTGATTACATAAATGCAGTGGGTTATACATATTGATTCTATTTTTGTGGCCCATTGAAGGATGTGGGGGGAGAGAAATGTGCCCACAGACACAGACCTGCAGACCCACAGGTTCCTACCAGCAGATGGTTCTCACAAAGCCACATCCCCATCTTGTGACTTGTAAAAGGTATTGCTATAAAAAACTTCACAGATTTCTGTGCTTTCTCGAATATAGTTTCCAACCTGAATGTGACCACTTGACATTTGCCCTTCAAGTGGAATGAAATTTAGGTGAAGGCTGGCATACAGCACGTCTTGATCACAGGCTTCTCATCCGTGTTTGAGAAAGAGTGTTTAGAAATTGTATGTGCTTTCCTGATCATTTATCAGCAGTGTTGACCGCATGCTCATTATGTGCCCATTTCTGTGCTAGATGTGCTGTATCAAGGAACCTTTAAAAGTTGTATGTTTTGAGGGGAACCCTTCATGAATCATGGTGTCAGGTAGTGTGGTAGAGCACTGTGGAGTAAGAGAGCAGGGTGATGAGGACGGGGATTCATCTGGGTGGGGGCACCGTCTTATATAAGGAGGGTCAGGAAGGTCCTGGTGTGTGATATTTAGGTGAGACCTTAGCTAAGTGAGGAGGGGAGCCTTTAAATTCTGGGCCCAAAGGTAAGACCATGCTTGCCATGTTCAAGAAACAGGCAAGAATTCATCTGCAGCATGGCAGGAGGGGAGCAGTAGGAGAGCCAGGTGTAGTTGTGTGGGAGGAGGGCGAGTCCCAGAAGGAGCAGAATTAGGTATGACCTAGACCCCTGGGCAGGGCCTTGCAGTTTGTTCCACACAAGTAGCTTCTGAGCAGAGGAGGGACTGGCTGTCAAGTCCAGTGGCCTCTCGGTGCTTCTGTGAGAGTCCAGGCTGGCCTGGCAACTGAGTGGCATGTCAGCAGCGTGGTGGTGAGAGTGGTGTGACCTGAGGTGTACACTGAAGGTAGACCAGTGACTTTGTCCCCGGCATGGCTCTGGTTGCAGGTGAGAACAGAGCTGGGAGGCAGCAGAGATGAACTGAAAGGGCCATTGAGGGTTGGGTAATAGAGCACGGTCAACAGTCCCTCAGGACTACAGATTTTATCAGACTTGATGATGAGGTTAGTGTAGCTGTTTTAAATTAAAAAAAAAAATTTTTTTTTTAATCTTACATGATTTAGTAAAGAGGTGAAAACATCTTAAACATATTTTAGTGTTCAGATAACCAAAATAATAATAATGATAAATACAGTTGTTTTGAGACATTATGTTGACATTGTTTTTCCCTAGAAACTTATTTATGGGAGGAGATGCAGATTTTTTTTTTGAGACTTGAGTCTCACTCTATCGTCCTGGATAGAGTGCTGTGGCATCATAGCTCACAGCAACCTCACCCTGTTGGGCGCCAGTGATCCTCTTGCCTCAGCTTCCCAAGTGGCTGGGACCACAGGCACCCGCCACAACGCCAGCTAGTTTTTCTCCTGCTAGTAGAGGTAGAGTCTTGCTCTTGCTCTTGCTCTGGCTCAGGCTGATCTCAAACTCCTGAGCTCAGGTGATCCACCCACCTCAGCCTCTCAGAGTGCAGGGATTATAGGCAGGAGCCACTGTGTCCAGGCAGGAGCCACTGTGCCCGGCCAGGAGATAAGAGATTTGATGAAGATTCTTAAATTCTAGAAAGAGCTTTTATGGAAGGACGTCAGGAGATGGAAACGATGGAACAAGCGTGCGTAGTGTGTCTAGCACGGCTGGGTCTCCAGGTCCTTGTCAGCGCATGTGCACCATGACAGTGGCTTCTGCATCTCCCTCTCTTCTAGTCCTTGAGCCTCTCCCTCTGTCTCCTCCCCCAACTCTGTCTCTTCTCAGGGTTCCCCACGGGCCCTTCCTCCTCCTTCCCCCAGCTCCTCTCTAGCCATGCCTCTCCTCCCTCCCTTCCTATCTTGCTCCTATGACCTTTCATTCCCTCTGGAATTTCAAAAATACACAACACAAAGTCCTCTATTCCTGCTTAAAGAAAGCTAATTTCCTTTTCCTACAGCACTTGCTTATAATAGGAAGACGTGGACTGTGTCCCTTCTGCAGCTGCTCAGGGGGTTTTAGCAGTGAGATGGGAGGGGTCTTACCCATCAGAACGAGCCTAGCTTTATTTTGAAAACCAAAGCATGACTCCAGAGTGGTGAACATTTTGAGTATGGGAAAATAATCCTTAACTGCATAAATCCATGTCAGTTTGGGCTCATTTTTATCATGTTTGCTTCTTGTTTTGAGAAATATTTTGGCAGTCATCCAGCTCTTGCAGAGCCTAGGGATCAAATGGTTCCTTATTTGTAGGAAGCAAAGCTTCATTTTCTAAAACCTCAACAGTGAATAAGAGGGAGTGATTGAGTAATTGAGAAGTTGAAGAAAGCTTTTGATGAATGTATCCAAATCACATCTTGGAATAGATTTTTGTGGCAACAAGGCAGTTCCCTTTTCACCTTGGCCTGGCATTAGCTGTGTTCATGTCAACCCTTCCTGTTGAATTTACTGCATTTTCTCACTTTAGGAATCCCAAGAGTAAGCAAAACAAATGTGTTCCAGCTAAAATAAGCACATGGGCCTACCTCCCTATGTCTCTCCCCCTCCCCCGCCCCGTTTTCTGTTTACTTGGAACATTCTAGTTATTTTTAAACTCTTTTGCCTTTAGTAGTTCTTTCTCTTTGCATTTATATTAATATTAGGAAACAGCTGCCCCTCTGAGAGGGTCAGTGGAGTGAGCACCTCAGGACATGAGTGCCCTGTTCAGTGGACAGGCTAGGCCCATACACCTCATGACCCCAGCAGGCCCCCTGCTCTGTGAGGAAACTAGCCTATGTCACACCTGCCTGTCCTGCGAGGTGAGTCTCAGGTCCGCTGCCCACCCCCGTCCTGCCCCCACCCTCGGTTGCTCCTTCTCCTGTACGCATCATTTGTTGGCAGTTAATCCTTTGCTGCCTGGTGCTAACTTCTGTGCTGCAACTGCCCGCTGTTTGTCCATTCAAGTCTGTATTTCTGAGTTGACTTCCCTCCTAGTCTCTAAACTTACTGAGGATGAGAACTATTAATGATGAGGATAATGTTTCTCCCTAGGA
This sequence comes from Loris lydekkerianus, assembly GCA_963574355.1. Lineage (NCBI taxonomy): Eukaryota > Metazoa > Chordata > Mammalia > Primates > Lorisidae > Loris > Loris lydekkerianus. The sequence goes on from CAUYPK010137188.1 coordinate 7,053, forward strand.
GGGGCTTAAACATTGTAACTTTGTTCAAGGTTATTGTTTTTTAGAAATTCACTATAATTATCCAGCATTTAAAAAGTTACAGTAATTAATAATTATAGCATCAAAGAGAAAAACTTCTACATATATCCAAAGCTGACCTTAAAAGTTTTATTTTTGGAAAGAGCTCCCAAATTCTTCATCATCACCACCATCATCATCATCCTCATCCTATCACCCAACCTCTTTTTCCTAAGCCCGGAGGTAATCTCTAATTCTGGAGATCTTAGACCAGCAATTCTCAACCTGTGGGTCGTGCCAATAGGAACTGTATTAAAGGGCCGCAGCATTAGGAAGGTTGAGAACCACGGTCTTAGACCTTAGATTTCACCTCACTGTACTCTAAGTCATCTTTCTGATAGTTTGTGTGTGTATAGCTGTGTTCTTTTTAATTGAAGTTGCTTTGGGGCTGAGATACTTTAAATCTTGAACTGAAGCCAAATTGACACCAATTTCTGTCAAATTCTATACCAGATCCTGCAAATGAATTCTGCTTTCCTGGAGTGACTGTGAGAAACACCTTGGTAGTTAGCTCACGGTGTGTCTTTCAGGCCGAATAAACTGGGTCAGATCAGAGAAGCGTTTTGGAAGAAATGCTACGTCAATTCATGAAGCTTATTAAATACTATGGTGTGGGCAGAGAGAGAGCCTAAGTAGCATCTGGCTGCTGCCTGTGAGGGTTGTACTGATGGGGAACCACATTCACGCACATTGTGCTGAAAATACAAGTACCAGGAAGTCACCTTATTCAGTAGAATTTAGGACTAGTAAGAAGAGGAAATAAAGATTAGAACTTGAAAGGAAAAAAAAACCCAAACTAAAACCGTAAATTATTAGGTATTTGATTAAACATGATGAATACATTCACACATAGCACGAAGGCCCCAGGATGTGCTGCACCTAATGGAAACAGATGAAGTCGCCCTCCCGGTCTTGGGTTGGCTGCTGCTGTTCATCTGTGCCTGCAAGCAGAAGGCGTGTGCGCTGCTGCCCTGTGGCTGCTTGTTGCACTGGGACTCAGTTGCTGCTGGTGCTGTGCTCTTAATTAGCATTCAGCTGTTGATTATGGAAATACTGGGGAAGCTAATTGAATTCTTTTTAAAATTCTGGGCCTGCATTTTCCTTGTGGAGTTTGGCCTGACTTGGCAAGGTTGTAAGATTGGGTGCTCCACTGAGCTGTGCATTTCACCCTTTGCTTCTGATCTATTTGGCTATATTTGGTTTTTGAAATTATTTTCATGTTGAATTAGCTTTCAGCAAAAATCTAGGCATTGCACAAGGTGAAGGAAGGTTTTATTACAGATGGTATCACCTCAAGGTGTTTCCATTTCATCTTGGGTAATGGTAGTTTTTATCTTGAAATATGCCCCCCATTAAATATTTTATACCATGTTTGATGTAATACATAATACAATGAGGTGAACAACCTTCATACAATTAGGTTCTGAAATTTTTATCCAAAGATTTAATCCAAGGTGGTGATAAACCATAATTTCCCATGTATATGGATCTATTTATAAGTTCATAAATTTTAAAACATCTAAACCTTCCTTCAGTGTAAAGCTCAGTTCATCATAAGTAGAAATGAAAATCCTTCTTTAAATATCGACATGAAAAATGGTGAAGTAATCTTCTAAATTTGTAATCCCGTGCACCCAGGCAGCTGGTCAGCGCTCACTCAGGCAGAGCTCACACAGGGCTTGGCTGGGTGTCTTTCCAGCAGCGTCTTCCCTGCCTTTGTTATGCACTTTTTGGAATGTCTGCTGGAAAAAAAATTGTTTTCATTGTTCACTTTTTTCAAGCGAGGCATCTGGGTGTGCCAGAAGACAGAGCTGCTTAGTGGGGCAAAAATACAATGAATTTTATTTACTGTTTGTGTGGCAGCTGAAGAAAATGTAATTCACAGCGAAATCCAAATTCAGGTCCCATAGCAGCAGGAGGCCATGCAGGTGAAAGCCGGCACTGGGGGTGGTGATGGAGGGAGAGGGGCTTCAGGGCCTGCAGTTAGCATCAGGCGTGGTGTTTTGTTTTAAAATTATACATCAGCAATATAGGAAAAGGCTTAATTATATTTAGGAATGGTAGAATTTTGAGAGTTGTTGGCCATGTTATGCAGTCATTCAGGAAATGCTGGTGGTAGGAGAACCTGTAGGTCCTCTAGCATGAACCATTCACTTCTTCTTAGAATTTTATGCACATTTTTTCTGTTCTTAGAATAACATTATAAAAACATTAAAGGGGGTTTAAAACTTCACCACTAACACATCATCTCACAGTTTGCTTAATGGTTTCTTGCTCTCGTGTCTTTGTACATACGTGGTTTTATGTCATTTTCAAGTTGTCTTTGTGCACAGATTTGCATGTAAGTTGAGTCATAACATTGAAATTCTCACTTTCTAAAAAATATGAATAATTTCACAGTTGACTTGGAATTTTTGCCATTAACCTGAAATATAAACGTGGTTTATTTAGTGCATCAAATATAGGTACTTATTGGATCAAAGTAGATTTTTCTCTCTACTAAGTACCCTTATTCCAACTTCAAACGAAATTGAAAGCGGTTTCTTACAACTAAATTCATAGATAAGGGAATAAGAAAAATATAAATGTAGATATATTACTGTTAATTACATGTGTATAATATATATACTATTCCATGTTATGCATTCTTTTTTATTTTTCAGAGTGCCGTGGCGTCACAGCTCACAACAACCTCCAACTCCTGGGCTTAGGCGATTCTCTTGCCTCAGCCTCCCAACATGAGTAGCTGGGACTACAGGTGCCTGCCATAGTGCCCAGCTATTTTTTATTGCAATTTGGCCAGAGCCGGGTTCGAATCCACCACTCTCGGTATATGGGGCCTGTGCCCTACCCACTGAGCCACAGGCGCCGCCCCATGTTGTGCATCCTTTTTATAATCCATCGTAAAAACCAGTCCTTGATATTAGAAGTGAAAAATATACATTCAAGTGAGATTTGCCTAATATTTTAAGTATAAATAAAATAGGACTATTTTTCCTGTGGTTAAATCATCACTCTTTGAACCAAACCCTTCTTTAAAGAAGTCAATAGTTTATTGTCAAGTCTTTTCAGAAATGACACAGTGAATTAAAAATCAATTACATGTGCAGAAAAGTTAGTGTAAGGCAATCAATTCTAGCAGTTTGCAGAAAGTTTCTACTATTTAACAAACCGTAAAGAGAAATGTATTTTTAAAATTCCTTAGTAGGGCCAGGCCCGATGGCTTACACCTGTAATCCTAGCACTCTGTGAGGTCAAGGCAAGTGGAGCATTTGAGCTCAGGAGTTTGAGCCCAGCCTGAGCAAGAGCAAGACCCCATCTCTACTGAAAATAGAAAAAGTAGGTGGGTGTCATTGTGAGTGCCTATAGCCCCAGCTACTTGGGAGGCTGAGGCAAGAGGATCGCTTGAGCCCAAGAGTGAGGTTGCTGTGAGTTATGATGCCATGGCACTCTACGTAGTGTTACAAAGTAAGGCTCTGTCTCAAAAATAAATAAATAAACAAATAAATAAATACATCTAACCTGGTGTTGTGGCAGGTGCCTGTAGTCCCAAGCTACTGGGGATGCTGAGGGAAAAGGATCACTTGAACTCAAGAGTTTGAGGTTGCTGTGAGCTGTGATGCCATGGTATTCTACCTAGGGCCACAGAAATAAGACTCATTCTCAAAAAATAAAATAAAAAATATCCTTTAGTACATTAGATAGGGCAAACATTAGCAGAAAAAAGATATTTCAAAAATTTACTTAAGTATTTCATGTCTTCAGAACTTGCCTCTCACATCCAACCGTGACCTTGCCTTTCACGTATGTGGCCTGATGACTTTCCAGGCTGCTGCTTCATGCTGTAGTCTAAGAAGTTAATGTACCTAACTCTCTTTCTTTTTAAACGAGATCATTCTTGTTCTCATTTTTGTTAAACAGTATGTTTTTTAAGTTCCTCATCCCTGGCCCCAGTTTTTAAAAAAGCCAACAAATGCCTTGTGCTTTTCTTTAGGGCTCCGTGTGGGCAACTGTATCTGTGTTTAGGCAGTAGAGCTACGCGGACCTGAACAGAGAGGTGGGGATCCCACACTGAATATAAGTGTACCCTAAATTATTCATTGTCACTGGTTTTTATGGGACATTTTTCATTTTTGCTTGGGGAGAGTAAGGGGGGGAATAATCTTCAACTTGAAAGATTAATAAATACTAGAGCAGTGGGTTATTGAAACCATGCTTTCCATCTCATTTTCAAGGACATGTTAAAAAATGGAGATAGCATGCACTTTCGGCTACACATGATCATCTTTCTCTATTCATTAAAAAAAATGAGAACAAAACACTAGGGGACTTGAGAGATTGCATTTATTCTCCTGTAGACAGAGTGGTTATTGTATAAATGAAGAGGATGGAGAACCTTTTTTCTTCTGCAGTTTCTTAGCAACAGAACTAGAGTCAATTTTAATGTGTGTGCTTGGAACATTCTATGCATAGTGACATTGGAGCCTTACCTTTTCACAGGTGAGACACATTAGATTGGGGACTGGACTTGAGAGGTGGGGGAAGGAAACAGGAGGTAAAAAGTGGGAACCCTAAACTCATTTAAAGCCATCTCCCCTCTCCTGGCATATTTCTTGTCTTAAAGTCTAAAGCTGTGCTGCAGGTGGTAGCTCGCGTCTGTAGTCCCAGCTACTTGGGAGGCTGAGATGGGAGGATCCATCACTTGAGGCCGGAGTTTGAAGCTGCAGTGAGCTGTGTTGCACCACTGCACTCCAGCTGACAGATCTTTCCAAAAGAAAAGACAAGCGCCAGGTGTGGCGGCTCGGCTCACACCGGTAATCCTAGTATTTTGGAAGGCCAAACCAAGAGGATCCCTTGAGGCCTGGAGCTCAGACTTTGTCTCTACAAAACATTTTAATATTAGCTAGGTGTGATGGGTGGCATGTACCTGTATTCGCAGCTAGTCAGAAGGCCAAGCCAAGAAAATTGCTTGAGGCCAGGAGTTTGAAGTTGAAATGAGCTATGATTGTGCCACTGTACGTTAGCATAGGTGACAGAGTCAGCCTCTGTCTCTTAAGAGAACCAAAACAACACCCCCCATCCCCCAAAAAACCTACAACCCTTAAGTCTTTTTTAGGTAGAAATAGCCCCTTAATGGCCACATTCACTAGGGTGCTAGCCTATTTTTTTTCACTTCCCCAGTAGGATTTTATTAGTTACTCTCCTTCCTTTAACACCCTGCGTGCTGCTAACTTAGACTTAGACCTGATGTTTTAGAACTTGCTTTAAGATATTTTTCTAAGGGCCATGCTTAGTGGCTCATGCCTGTAATCCCAACGCTCTGGGGGGCCAAGGCAAGTGAATCCCTTGAGCCCAGGAGTTGAGGTTGCCGTGAGCTATGAGGCCACAGCACTCTATCCAAGGTGTCAAAAAAAAAAAAAAAAAAAGGATGTTTTTCTACAGTATCTTTATATGGATTAGTTCAAATGTGTTACACATTTATAAAGCAAAGTATTGAGGAATTAGGAAGCAGAATATGTTTGGTGGTCACACGGAGAAAGAGACATTCCATGAAATTGGCCTCACAACTTAGTGTGGAGACCCACGTCCGACTTCTCTGGCCCTGCTCTTCTTTAGTTTTGTCAGTTTGGCAGGTTGCAAACAGACCAGCTTTCTGTGATTCTTGGCCCAGTGTGAACATGAAGATAGGACGATTCCCTCGTATTTACTAGGCTGTACATTCAGGTCTGATTTTAGATCAGTAGTTGAAATTCATTTTTTCATTCCACAAATATTGATAGATCATTGACACTCTGCCAGGCACTATTTGATGTGCTGGTGATACAGTAGCGAGCAAAACAAAAGATGCCTGCCCTCCGGGAGCTAGTGTTGTGTGAGGAAGATAGATCACAACACAGTCCCTGGGTGACGTGTGCAGCGTCTAAAGCTAAGTGCTAAAGAAATTAAAAAACATAGGAAAGCGGCATGAAATACGGGATAGTCAGTTTGGACTTTTACCTAAGGTAGCCTCAGAAGGTCACTATTGAGTAAAAAAACTAAAACAATTGAGGGAGCTGACCTTGCAAATATATAAGGGAAGAGTGTTCTGGGGCCGGGAACAGTGTGTGCAAAGGCCTTAAGGTATAAGGTTGCCTGGTATTGTGTTGAAGAAATAGCAAAAATGGAGAGGAGGAGGCGGTGAGGTTAGAAGGCCTGGAGACCTTAGACCAGGGTGTTCACACCTAATTGTACCTCACAGTTACTGTTACCAGCTTAATGAGGACTTGGTAAGGGCTGTTCTGTTCCTCCTTCCAGAACGCTTTCCATAACCACGTCTTTATGGTTTTAGTTACACAGGTTCTGAGTCATGCCTTCCTCTGCCTTCTGCAGCAGCTCATTGAGTCAAGATTGAAGCATTTCGGATTCATAACCACTTTAGACAATGTTTACTACACGTGTTTACTGTGAATTCAACATTTGTTAGAAGAGCTGTTTTTCCCAAGTAGGCAGCAAGAAAAATGCCTGGAAAGAAAAGGCTACCTACTTTACCTCAACCTTGGAGCGGTAGTTAGTCATGTCATTAGACATTTTCTAACAAATTTAAATTCAGGAAGTGAAGTCTTGTGAACAACTTAAGACTATTGATGTCGTACTCTGATTTATACCACATAGAAAGAGAAAGTGTTTTCAGAAATAAATCTTATTTTCTTGTGCCGAATACCTTGTTTTTGAGGTTCAGCTCAGGGAAGAAGCCTCCAGCGTTGCTGTTTGAGAAGGGAGGCCAGCTCGGGCATCAGTTGGCATTTGTCTATCTGGGGTTATGGTGATTACTCTGTTGTTTTGTTTTTTTTTTTTTAACTCTTAATGAAGAGAGGATTAATGTCCAGTGCAGTAGTTAGAGTGCTAGGCCAAATTTAATATTCTCTTGGTATTTTTTTTTTTTTTTTTTTTTTTAATAGAATTCTTTTATATGACATTTTCACATTTTTATTTATTTTTCTTTTTTGCAGTTTTTCGCCAGGGCCGGGTTTGAACCCACCACCTCCGGTATATGGGGCCAGCGCCCTACTCCTTGAGCCACAGGCACTGCCCTGTTTTTGCTATTCTTTACCCAACACTCTTGTTTCCGTGAGAGCGTAGATGTTCACGAGGTCCTTCAGAACGAGCAATGACCCATTCCTGATGAAGGCCTAGAATTTGTCCAGGGGATTTGAGTGCATGTGTGTGGAGAACTAACCTGCTGGGTTGTGATGCCATGTTCATTTGGCTGCCTCCACACAAGGCTGGGAAGTCTTGAGGGCAGAGACATGTAGTTTAATTCTTTTTGTATCCCTAGAAACTAGCTCAGCATCTGGAGCAGGGTTGATAGTCAGAAAACATCTTGGGATAGGCTTGAATAGAAGAGAAGCCTCAAATCACTTCAGCGAGTGATTCAATTGACTGAGCTCCTACGTTGCCAGCATCTAGGGAAGCCAGTTCTTTGCTGGCGTAGAGCAAGGGTGTACTCTGAGCTCTAGCAGAATTCACTGGCTACTTCCCTGGTTTTTTCTCTCAGTAGTTTCCTTTGGAAGGTGCAGCTAACCCCTTCCAGTTGTCTCTGGTTTATTTTTTAGATTCCGATGAAAAAGCTCCTTCTTTGCCAGCTATTCTTTGATACTTTCTGATGATACATGCGGTTGAGATGTTTCGCTCTTGGAGAATGAATGATGGGGAGAGAAGGAGGGATTAACACACCCCTCCCCGGTGCTTTTTTCCAAAGCAGAATCAGACTTTTGGCTGATCTGGTTGTCTTGGGCAGTCTTTTTGTGATTGTGATACCTGGGTTATAGATCTCTTCTCTCAAGTTTACTGGAAACCTCTAGTGTGTTCCCCTGTTCTATCACTTTTAGAATGTTTCCTTCCCTTGGAAAGGACTTATCCCATGTAGTTAATCTCAGCAGTGGGAAACAGAAGACTATCAAATAAATATACCAAAGAACTATAAAGGAGGGGCAGGGAAAGTTGCAAGTAAAAACAAAGCAGGGGAATGGACTGGAATGACCCCCGTGCTCCCTGAGGGCTGGGAAGACCCCGGGTACCATAGCCGGGGTTGAAAGTGTGTGTCTTGAGTCTTGTTTTTTCAATTATATACTCTGACAATCTGGATCATTTTCTCAACTGTTCAGGAATCGTGCTCCCCAGAACACTAGACAGATTGCTGTTCTGAAGATGGGAGAATGCCTAGAAACACCCTGAGCTGCAGCTTGGTCACCATTGTCCAGTGTGCCTCCTGGCTCTGCTGTCTGAGGGTATGGGTTTCACCGTGAGGAAGGATGAGGATGAGTCATGCTGTTCTCTCTCCCATCTGGAGGATTTCCTGTTGGGTGGTTTGTGGGACACAACTAAAAGAGGCCTTGTGGTTTGTAGAGAGGAGACCAACCCCAGAGTTGGAAGGCCTGAGTGTCTGTCTTCAGCTGGCAGCCATCTCTGTGAGTCCAGAAGGTAGAGCCTTCCCACTTCATTTCTTGGACCTTAGATTTTTAATCTAAGAAATGATGAGCAAAGGAGAAGGAACAAAGAAGGGAAAGATCTTTGTAGTCGGTGACTCGTGGTTGACAGGTGTATCTAGACTAAACGCTGGCCTGGGCCTCTTGCCTACCCCATCCTTTTACTTTCCAGGTTCCAAAAAAAAAAAAAAAAATGAGCTAGATGTTTTATTGCAAGCTGATGGAGTTATTCCTATTAAAGGAATTTGAAAACAAGGCTCACACCTGTAATCCTAGCACTGTGGGAGGCCAAGGCAGGTAGATTGCTTGAGCTCATATGAGTTCAAGACCAGCCAGAGTAAGAGTGAGACCCCATCTCTACTACAACAAAAATTTAAAAACTAGCTGGGTATTATGGTGGATGCCTGTAGTCCCAGTTACTTGGGAGTCTGAGGCAAGAGAATCACTTGAGCATAACAGACTGAGGTTGCTATGAGCTACGATGATGCCAGGACACTCTATCTAGGTGACAGAGTGAGACACTGTCTCAGAAAAGAAATTTTAAAACACACAAACATGAGCCCACGTGTCCTTTTATTACTAAAAGTTCTTCAGATCCCTTTGCAGCTGATTTGTAAGTTTTGATTATAAATTTATTTTTCTAGGCCAGGTGAGGTAGCTCACACCTGTAATCCTAGCACTCTGGGAGGCCAAGGCAGGTGGATTGCTTGAGCTTAGGAGTTTGACCAGCCAGAGCAACAGTGAGACCACATCTTTAAAAGTAGCTAGATGTTGTGATGGGTGCCTGTAATCCCAGCTACTCGAAAGGCTGAGGTGAGAGAATCACTTGAGCCCAAGAGTTTGAGGTTGCTGTGATGCCATGGCACTCTACCAAGGGTGACAAAATAGATATACATTTTTGAGACAGATCTTTCCCAGCAGCATAGTAATAAAACCAGCTCTGCTAGGCTGTAGAGTTGCATGTTAATAAGTATTGCTGGCTCTATCAGAGTGGGAGGAAAGGATGACCTGTCACCAGTGTCTGTGCTCTGTTACTTGTTCCTTGTCCTCTTAACAGCTCTGAGTCTTTTCTGGGAGCCACCATTTAATATTAAAATCTGTGGCAGTGTCACACATTCACTAATAAGCTGCTTTCCAAACAGATACATTTAGCATAAATATTAGACATTTTCTTTTTCCATTTAGGGCCTCTAATTTTAATTAGGGTAACTAAGCTAAGTAAGCTTGATTATCCAAAGGGAATTTTAAAAAATGAATTTAACAAGGTCTTGATAAGCATAGGTTTAGGGAGCCAGTTGACCTGGACCCCACACCCATCTAGCATTTATCTAAAAGATAGAGGAGCTTTGCTTATAGACAGCACTGGGCTTCTGGCCCATGCTGCCTCTTCTTGGATCTCCCCGGGCAAAACTGTTCCAAATTCCCAATGCAGCTTAAAGAGTAGGATCCTCCCACTCAGTCAAGTCCATGGAGATGAATGGCTCTAATCCTTTAGCAATAATGAAATTTAGAACGTTACTTTCAGATCATCTTTTGAGATAGCTCAACTTCGTCGTCAGCTTCGTAGTTACTTTGCAAGTTTTGACCCCAGAGCATTCTGACCTTGGTAGTCTGTCTCCCTTCTTAAACTCTTTGACTTCATAACCAGCTCACATTCTCCTTCTTTTTCTTTCTCTTTTTTTAAAATCCCTGCCAGACATTCCAAGGATCCACTTTCATTTATCTTGCTGTTAGGCCACACTCTGAGATGCACATCACGTTATTCCCCTGGCTGATTGTCATCCCAGGCACCTGAGCCTCCCCTGGTGATGAGGATTTGCCTGTGTACGGTGCACTCTTCTGAGCTTCAATCTTTTTACAAAAGGGTGGTGGATTCTTAAAGTTGAAAACCAGTTTTGTCGGTTTCTGGATAAACAACTTTAGATTTGCCTTTAAAAGTTATACATAAAGAACTCATGAGCTCAACTCTCATTCTTTGTGTATAACTTTTTAAAGGCAAATCTGAAGTTGGAGGGAAGGAAGACTCAGAGCTGTTAAAAGAAGGACTTTATTTTCATTTTATACTGAATTTAATTCCGTTGCATTTCCATCCCTGTTCTGAGAAGGTCTCTGCTGGAAGCTTGTGAAACCTCTTTATCTGCTGTCCACTTCTTCCTCCGGTAGAGTGGTCTGTTCCCATCCTTGTTAGTTCTTTTATTATTCAAATGACATTTTTTCTTAGTTTGCCTTAGTTTTTGGAAAACAAGGTTAAAAAAACATTATTATCTGTAGTACCAGCTACTTGGGAGGCTGAGGTAGGAGGATTGCTTAAGTCCAGGAGTTTGAGGTTGCTTGAGCTATGATGGCACAGCATTCTCTTCCCAGGGTGACAGAATGAGACTCTGTCTCAAAAAGAAAAAAAAATAAGCAAACTTTATTTATTTGTTTTGAAATAATGTTTGGATTTCATGTTTGAGGGCAGCGAGGTTGGTCATACTATTAATAAAAATGTGAAATTAGGCTTGGCACCCTTAGCACAGTGGTTGCAGCACCAGCCACATGCACTGAGGCTGGCAGGTTTGAACCCAGCACAGGCCTGCTAAACAACAATGACAGCTGCATAGATGACTTGAGAAACCAGTACCAAGGGGGCTGGAGGTCACAGTCAAGAAGAAAGGCTTTCGTGGGACACGTGGCTGTGCCATAATAAATGGAGACAATCTCTAGTTTCCTGTCTTAGGTGTGGCTACCACGGGATGACTAAGTCAGAATAAAGAGCACCAGGAATGGTGAGTGCAGACAGTATTAGAAAGGCTATGGGCCAGCCTTTCATGTTCCTGAGAGTGATGGCAGAAGGTAGAATGGAGGAGGGACTCTCAGCGAGGTGCAGAGGCCCTGAGCAAGGAGGCGGCTTGGCCATTGGGTGATGAGGGAACCCACATGGCTGTGTCTGAGGAGGTGGTGAGACAGGATTGCTACAGAACTCAGCTTCCTGCCTTGTAACTGAGGAGTCAAAAGGGATGCTGTGTGGATCAAAATGTGCAGAAGCTGAGGCAGGGGACCTGAGGTATGAGGGCATTTGGAGAACAGTGCATGAGAGGACAGTAGGTCTCTAGGGGACAGGGTATAATGAGGTGCCAGTTGGGGCTTGCTAGGGTGGATGTCCCTTGTCAGAAGTAGATTTAATCTGGATTGAGACAGGAGTAGCAGGAGAAGGGTTGGAAGGAGGGAACTTGTGCTGTTGACGGTCACTCTTGGGCCTAGGGATAGGGAGGCTTAGAGGTGCCCCCATGCCTGCTCTGCTGGGTGAGGAGCGTCCTGCAGGCCAGCTGCAGTGTCTTGCTCCCCAGTGGGGCTTGTGGAATCATTAGATGCTAAATGGAGTTGAGTTAATATGTAGTGGTTGAAGATGTAGGATAGCTGCCAGGAGACAGGATTTTGTGAGTGGAAGAATATGTAAAATTAAGATTGCAGAGTTGAGTATTAACTCCAGAATGTGTTCTTGCCATGTTTCCTCATTGCTCAACCAGCATTAGGTGTGTACATGTACGAGACATTGTCAAAACTCTGCGGATGGAAACAGCAGTGGACGTAGGGTTTCCATAGTTTGCATTCTCATGGTGGGGACACATCAGACTAACTTGTGGTGAATTCAGGTAGATAGTGTGAAGAAGAGGGTTTTGCTGCACAGAAACTCCGAGTAAGGAAGAGACTGCACAGTGCAGAGCTGCCTTTTGGTGGTGGAAACAGCTCCTCACCCCCTGTTACTGCTGCCTTCTGAGTGAGGCTGCCGGCGATACAGGTGTGCTTCAAGTCAGGCAAGAGTGGTCTGTGTTTCCTAGTAACTCACATTACTTGATCCTGTCTGATGATCTTGGGGTTGTATCTCAATTGCCTATAAACTGTTGATTGTCAGGCCCAGATAAATGTCATTAGGACTTAAGAACTTTTAAGAGTTTGGAACAGACTGAATTTGGCTGAGAGATGGGAACTCTCCTGTGGAAGTCAAGTCATGTAGTTGTCTTTGACAGAGCAGTTTACACAGTCTTCATATGCAGCACATGACAATAGAATACTTTTAAATGCCAAAAAGATTCTCTGAAGTTTTCTCATGATTTTTGGATTGGGAAAAGATTTGAATAGAGGAGCCTGTTTTGTTGTTGTTGTTTGTTGGGGTTTTTTTTGTTTGTTTGTTTGTTTTTTGGTTTGTTTGTTTTGAGACAGAATCTCACTTTGTCACCCTGGGTAAAGTACGGTGGCATCACAGCTCACAGCAACCTCAGATTCTTGGGCTCAAGCGATTCTCTGACCTCAGCCTCCCAAGTAGCTGGGACTACAGGTATCCAACACAACGCCTGGATATTTTTAGAGACGGGGTCTTGCTGTAGCTCAGGCTGGTCTCAAACTCTTGAGCTCAGACAATCTGAGGAGTCTGGTTCTTGTCAAAATCTTTGCTTGATAATCTGTGGTGGCCGTAGGTGACTATTCCCTGTGGCCAGGAGAGCGAGGGTGGAGAGAAGCTGGGACCTAACCCAAAATGAGGCTCCGTCTAGCTGATGGAGTTCCCTTTAAATGTCACTGTGCTTTCATGTTCTTTGATGCTTTCTCAGTGTAGTATGTTTTATCCAACAGGCCAAAGGGCCTGAAATAAACAAACCAAAGACATGAAGGAGCTTGATGTGTGGGTGATTCATTTCCTGTTTTCTCCCTCTGTTAGCCATCTTTGATTGTATTGGACACGTCTTGCCAATCCCAGCCCCCTGCAGTTAGAGCAGCCTGGGTCTTCTGCAGGCCTTGGGGAAGGCTGTAAAGTTAGGTAGGGTCTCAGGGCTGTCCTCAGATTACCCCAGAGGGAGGGAGACGCATTTCCTGTGTGCATGTTTGCAGATGAGTGTCCTTTTGTCCGTCTATGATATATTTCAAACCAAGGAACTCTGGCACCGCCTCTGCTTTTTTCCCCTTTCTACCCTTGCCCTCACTTGTGCCTTTCTCAGGTAACTCTTCCTCGCTCTGTGGAAATCTACCCAGTGGAAATACAGTTAATTGTCTTTGGAGCATTTATGCTGAAAAGATGTAACTGTTAGTAAACATGATTTCTGGTTGAGTCTGAAATCAGACCAGTTGCTGTACATTGGGCAAGTCATTGATTAGCAAATCACGGTGTTGGGCAGTACCTGTGGATCAGTGGGTAGTGCGCCGGCCCCATATGCTGAGGGTGGAGGGTTCAAACCCAGCCCTGGCCAAACTGCAACAACAACAACAAAAAAAATAGCCGGGCGTTGTGGCTGGTGCCTATAGCTACTGGTGCCCAGCTACTTGGGAGGCTGAGGCAAGAGAATCGTCTAAACCCAAGAGCTGGAGATGGCTGTGAGCTGTGACGTCACGGCCCTCTACCGAGGGCAATAAAGTGAGACTCTGTCTCTCTAAAAACAAACAAATCACAGTGTTAATTAAATAATTAGGCTTTTTTAAGCTCTAAAAAAGGCCCAGGTTCTGATAATAAGAAATGTTATTGAAGAAACCTTTATCACAGTGGTCCCCAACCTTTCTGGCACCAGGGACCAGTTTCATGGAAGACAGTTTTTCCAGGGGTCTGGGGCCGAGTAGGGGATAGTTTGGGATGGTTCGAGCACGTTACATGCCCACCTCATCATCAGTCATTAGGTTCTCATGAGGAGTTGTGACCTAGATCCCTCACGTGCGTTCACAGCAGGATTCACCCTTCTGTGGGAATCTAGTGCCACTGATCTGACAGGAGGAGGAGCTCAGGCGGTGATGCCAGCGTGAGGAGCTCCTGTAAATACAGCTGCAGCTTCGCTCATTTGCTCACTGCTCTCCTCCCGCTGTGCAGCAGCAGCAGCAAATGCCTGTCCCCTGCAGAGGCTTCCCTGATGGCCCCAGATGGCCCTCCGTGCCTCAAGGAGGTGATATTCTAATGGTTCCATGATGGGGTGCACAGAAAAATAGAGACACGGAGGAGGAGGATGAAACATAGGCATGAGATAGTAAGTAAATTTGCTCAGGGTCACAGTGATGGTGAGTAGAGTACTCAAAAATCCAAATCCCAGACAATGAAAATACCTTGTAAGGAGATGCAGAGATTAGGGCACAGGACATGTTCAAAGAATAGCGGGGCTGGGCCTGCTTCAGATTTAGAGCTGGGACAGCTGATGTGCAGCATAAACGCCACCTGCCCCTTCATTCCCGCAACCCTTGCAGACACAGCTTAACATGGCACAGCCTCCCCTTAGCTGAAATGAAGCCTCAAAATCTGTTTTAACATGGTATTTATAACCAAGCACTTGGGCATGGTTGAGTTTGGCAGGGTTGAGGCTGGGGTGGTAGAACAGAGGGTGCTGGGGACGTCAGGGGGCACACTGGGGACTCTGAGGTCTTTCCTCTCCTTGAACAGAGCAGCTCCGTTGTTAGCTCTGGAATTCACGTCAAGGACAGCCTGTCCCTTGGTGGAGCAACAGTGCCGCAGCGCAGCATCTTCCTTGGTGCAGTCTGCCTTGGTTCTAGAAGCTGTCTTTAGTGACCCTGATGTGATTCTATTAGGTAAAACTAGAGTCTAATAAATCTAGTTGAGATATGGAAGCATGCTTTGGTACTCCAGAGAATTTCCCTGCCTTCTTTTAATAGATACAAAGTTAAAAATATTTTCTCCCATAAAGCCCTTGAAAGGATTTTGCCCAAAGCCATATACCCTTTCCCAAGTTTAAATTGATATGTAATTGTTTTCATCATAAGGATGTAATTTCTAACATTATAAATATTGACATTTAAAAATAAAACTGTCCCATCACTGTTTTAAATATCTCCAGTAGATCTGAAATACCACAGTGAAAAAAAAATTTAAAAAAAAAAAAGAAATACCATTGGTTTATACCATGATTACGTCCAGTTTTAAACTACGTGAATGAGCTTTTTTTAAAAGCAAATGTTTTATCTTGTTTCCTCCTTTAATTTATATTTCTATTCTGCTTTCCTAGGGACTTTATTCTAAGTACTGCATTTTGTACTGGAAAGCCTAATGTCAGGTTGCCCTTTCATACTTCACTGAAACAAGAAGTATCATGTATCCAAATGTGGGTACATATTGTTATCTATTTTAATAAAATTCTAAGTGCTAGAAGAAAATTCTTTGAGATTATATTATTGGAATAATTATCAGTGCACAATTGGTCAAAACAACATAATATGTTACAATGTTGATATAATCTTACTTTTTACTTAATATTTATTAAAAATAAGTTGGATGGATTTTTTAAAACATATTAGTTCTTGGATGAATATTACATTAGTTAGAATGAGGTCATGTCCTCTGTCAGTTTTATTCTTATTTATTTATAGATGTAAGGGTCCAGAAACTTTGTGATGTGTAGGGCCTAGAAACCTTATTTATGTGAATAGGAAGATGAGAATGGTAATCTTGTTATAGTATCACTCACTTATCTGAATTCCTTCATAATGTTACAATTTTACAATGTTACAATGTTACAAAGTTACAATTTGCCATCAGACAGAATTTTCATAATCAGATGACACTTCCAGCAAGACCACCTTCAATTTTGTTGAAAGTGGAGAATCAGAAAGAACCTGATACAGGTTTCTCATCTTGACCACAGTTATGCACTGAGTTGGCACCAACAGGGTGTGATCAGTTGTCCCTTTCTTAGTGGCCCCAGGGCAGTGCTGCCTGGTAGCCTTCCAGATGCGAGAGGGGCCACCTTTGTTAATGATGGGGGTGAAAAAGGAGCGAGTGTGAGCTGCTCGGGCTGAAGGACTTTTAAGAAAGAGAACATATGGAAGTTGAAAGTTTGGAAATGAATTCCCTTAGAACTGTTTGGCTCTGTGCATCTTAAGATAGACTTTTGTGTCTACACACTACTTTGTAGACTATGGTCCTATGAATCTTGCGTGCTAGGCCCAATTCTGGGTGATGGGAGAAGCCAGGGGAAGTCAGACCCTTTCAGAACTGGGCTAATAGTGTGGAGAGGATTTGTATGGGAGCCCCAGGTGGGCAACCAGACTGCATGTTGCTTTGGTGATTAAATGATGGAAAAGGTACTGGCCTTTTCCTGTAGGAGTTTATTATTTGAGCTCACATAAAATAAAGCAAAATAACCACCCATCCTTCCCCAGACAGAACCCCTGCAAGAACCAAAAAAATAAAAATAAAAACTCTCTGCATGGTCTTGTTCTTTAATACATTAAAGTACATATGGGGCGGCGCCTGTGGCTTAGTGATTAGGGCGCCTGCCCCATATACCAAGGGTAGCGGGTTCAAACCCAGCCTCTGCTAAACTGCAACAAAAAAGTAGCTGGGCGTTGTGGTGGGCACCTGTAGTCCCAGCGGCTCGGGAGGCTGAGGCAGGAGAATCGCATAAGTGTAAAAGCTGGAGGCTGCTGTGAGCCGTGTGACGTCATGGCACTCTACCAAGGGCAGTAAAGTGAGACTTGGTCTCCACCAAAAAAAAAAAAAAATAAATAAATAAAGCACATATGTTACTCTAGTGTACTTTTAAATGTGTTGATAACTGGATTTCAATGTAACTACTTTCCTTTTGTAATCCTGTATGTGTTATTTTCGGCATTTACATGTATAAACTGTTTTTAGAAGTTTGGCTTTACCAGAATGTCAAAAGGTCCCTAGCACAAAAAAAGATTAAGATCCGTGCTCTGAGTGCTGGCCCCTTCCCAGCACCACAGATAGTTTCCAGAGTCCTGAACGACAGTTCAATAAAGAGGTTTCAAGGAAGGATGCTGTGTGGAATTGATGCCCAGTGTGACCGTGGGCCATGTTGCTGGATGGGGACAGCAACCATAAACACCCACCATAGGTATTTATAATGTTGCATTTGACCCTCAGACCTATTATTATCTGACACTACCCTAAAGATAGGGAATCCTCCCAGAACTGCCATGATGGTGGATCCCGAGGTCACTGACCTTCCTTGCCCCCTCCGCTACCACAGGAAATCCATCTGTGAGGGAGGAGACTTTCATTGCGTCCTGATTGTGTTTCAAAACAATGAGAGTGTGCTTGGTTTTCTTTTAAGTAATCTTGACCTGTGGCTTCTTAGCTATTGTGTGGTTTGTTTTTTTAACATTCATTATTTTCTTCCTGGTGCTTTCCTGAGCAGCAATTTCCTCCACGCACCAGCTCCCTGAATTGCAGCTCCAGAGCTGCATTTAGATCGGGTTTCTCACATGCTGCTGACTTTATCTCATTTACAGTATCACATTTCTGTTGCCATACACCCAGTGATCTGGGCCTCCCTGCAGCTTTTGAACAATTAGTAATTGACCAGGAAGTGTGTTTTTATTAACAGTGGCCTTTTGATTTTGATTTTACAATCATGTAGTGTTTAGCAAAGAGCAGAGGTGGGCAAGTGGCTCTCTGAAACACATTTTTGACAGAGAGAAGTCTGTTGTTTCAGCCACTTGGCTATCTGTCAGCGGTTCTCAGACTTCCCCCTTGTGCTGGTTGCCTGGCAACCTGGGGCTGGAGCAATGAAACCATGGCCACTGCTTTTCTAAGCCCAGATTGGGACATGATTTATTGGTGGAACTGTAAGCATGGTAAACCCAAGCCTCAGAAATGGGCCCCCCCTTTTCCCCTTTCTTTTTTAAACCAGGAGTTTTTAGAGACCTTATCAAGAAAAAATAAAAAAGAAAATATAATTTGGAAGATTTTTGTTGCAAAAAATTTAAAGAATAAAATTGGGGCCTTAAAATGAGGTTGCTGTTATGTGTCTGTCCAAATATGTATAGGTTAATATTTTTACTTAGTTGTGAATCATTACCTTTTTTTCCTCTTTATCTTACTGGAACACTCAACATTTTAAAAGTTAGTGCTTTTTGTGATAAATTGTGGTACTTGGGATGCCATCTTCCCATGAAAAACTCAGGCCCAGGGAATGTTAGTAGCTTCCCTGAAGGTCAACTGCAAGATTTTTTGTTTTTGTTTTGAGACAGAGTCTCAAGCTGTTGCCCTGGATAGAGTACCGTGGAGTCACAGCACACAGCTCACAGCAACTTCAAACTCTTGGGCTTAAGTGTTTCTCTTGCCTCAGCTTCCCAAGTAGCTGGAACTATAGGCATTTACCACAGCGCCTGGCTATTTTTATTGTTGCAGTTATCATTGTTCGATTGTTTGTTTTTTAGCTGGCCCAGGCGGGGTTCGAACCCACCACCCTTGGTGTATGTGGCTGGCGCCCTGCCTGCTGAGCTACGGGTGTCGCCAACTACTGCAATGTCTTAATAGAATCAAGTGTGGGACCAGAACATAGCTTTCCTTAAAGCTGTATTCTTGATTTAGTACAATGAGCATAAAATACTGATTGCTCTTCTCCCTATTTTTCAAAAGTAGCTTAAAAAAAAAAAAAAAAAATCCCAAAGACTCAAGTATATGAGAAATCTCTACTTTTAGCTCAGATTTGCTATGAATCTAAAACTGCACTAAAAAGTCTGTCTCAACATTTTTAAAAATCAAGAGTCTACCTTACTACATGCTATTTTAACAGGTATTTTAGTAGGCTTTGCTCTTTACATGTATTCATCCTTTAAACTGTGAAATAATCATATATTGATTTATTTTACTTTAAAAAAGTAAGATACAGCAGTTCTTTTATTAGGTTTCCCCTTCATAGAGTCTTAAATAATTTCTCCAGTATTACAGATGAAGGGAAAGAAGACTCTTTATGGAAGAATTCAGGGAGCAGATGAGTCTCAGCCTGATTTAGCAGCAACCTGAGCATTTCCTCTTGTAAAATTTTAAGGGAATACTTTTGAACTCAGACTCCACTCAGCGTGTAGCCCAGTGTATCCAACTGTATATGTAAATGCACCATTAGTATGTTTGTACTCCTTATAAATATACAGATCTAATCTGTGTGTGTAATTTACACACAGCTGTGTTCATGCTCCCCACTATAATACCAATATTTTCATCAAGAGTGAGGTATCATGGGAGCAACTATTGTTCCAAACAAAAGCCAGCAGAGCAGCCTCCTGGCTGGGCCCATTACCAGTGTCTAATCTAGGGATCCTCCCTGGAGGGACTCTGTTGAACATGATAGCCCTCCTGTGTGGGGTCAGTGTGAGACACCAAGCAAGGTGCCCTAATAGGAAGACAATAATGCCCACTGGTTAGACGGGGATCTGTGTGCCTTATAACTGAGGTTTGGCTTTTATTACTGAAATGCTCCCTCCACTCCCATCCTGTGCTACATTTCCTAAAGAGATAATTGATTTTCCTCTCTTCTCTGCAGTCATTCTTTAAGTGAACAGAGCTAAAGAATGAGGAGCCCAGTCCCAGGTCATGTTGTCATGAAGGGGAAGCAAAGTCCAGGAGCCCCTTTCATGACAGGAGCCAAGCACAGGGCCTCCGTTTATGGGTTTAGTTCAGTTCTCTTGAAAGATAGGTTTTACTTCATTTAAATGATTTTATTTGTCATAGGAATTTGTAATATTATTGTCCATAACTCTTAACAATATAATTATTTTACTTCCCTAATAGAAAACTTCCAGTGCTCTGGGTGTTTTAATGTTTTACAAGAAAGAAGTCAGGATTATTCTAGACCTGTGCTTTCCAGTACAGTGGCCACAAGCCACTGAAATGTGTTAATCCAAGTAGAGATGGCTGTCAGTGTAAAATGCACACTGAATTTCAAAGACTTGAGTGTGGGGAAAAAGAAGATAAAATATTCTATTAATGATTTTTACATTGATTATATGTTAAAAGGATTAGATAGTAGAATTTCTGTAAGTTGACCACCCAAGGGACTGTAATAAACTGGTCGACATAAGGAACTAGGCTTCTGTACTGATACATATGTGTGGTGCGTGTCTAGTCTATGAAAATAAGGTCAACTTGAGGTGGTGATCCATGCAGGGAAGTCGTCTACTATGGAAGTTCTACTGTATTTTGGAACTATTGAGTTAAATAAAATATTAAAATTAATTTTACCTGTTTCTTTTTAAAATACGGAGATTAGAAAATTAAAACTCATGTATTTAGCTCACATTTTTGGCTCAGACTCTCTTTTTATTGTGCAGTCACCAATGTAGATTCTTTGAATTACAATTTTTACGAAAGGCTTCCTTACTAAAGATTTCTTCTGTCTTTTTTGTTCCCTTCTAGCTTATAGAGAAGCCACAGTTCTTTCTTTAGCTTATACCTCTGTCCTCCTGTGCTGAGATCTACTTTGGCACTGGAAGGTGAACTTTATAGTGAGTCACTTTACAGGGGCATTTATGTGGAGACTATAGGGGGATATGGCAGGGAGAGAAGGAGCCTCCATTGCCTGTTTGGGTTCTGTTATTAACGCTGGGTTATTTTTAATTTGGGTGTAGCTGTATAGCCATCCATAATTAGAAAGAGGTATTTAGCTGGAGAATTTCTTCATCTGTTAATGCTACTGCTTACCTAGCCAGTTCTCATTGGACTTGAAAGTGCATTGATGCATGCTTTCCGATACCCAGCAGCAATGCTTTTTGTCAGGACTGCAATAATGAAAGGACTTCCGTGGGGTCAACATAATCATCTCAATTCATAGGGACATTGACAGAGATGTATAGGGTAGCTCAATGGCCTTTGCCAGTTGGCTCAGTTACAACTTAAACCATCCAACATGAAGCCATTCTCCTACTGGTCTTTGAATGAAAAATGGAATAACTTTTATTTGATGTTTGAGACCTCCTGGGAAGTGTTTTTATTTTCTGGTTTATTTATATATTATTTTTTGACACAGAGTCTTACTCTTGTTCTGGATAGAGTGCTGCGGCATCATCATAGCTCACTGCAGTGTCAATCTCTCGGGCTCACACGATCCTCCTACCTCAGCCTCCTGAGTAGCTAGGACTGTAGGCGCCTGCCATGACACCTGGCTAGTTATTCTGTTTTTAGTAGAGACAGGGTCTTGCTCTTGCAGAGGCTTTTCTGAACTCCGAAACTCAAGCAATCTACCTACCTCGGCCTCCCAGAGTGCTAGGATTACAGGAGTGAGCCACCATGCCCGGCCTTGGGAAGGGTTCTTAGCATGCAGGTATATTGACAAAAGAAATCATCAGCTGTTCTCTGGGTGATGAGCTAGCATCACAGAGGGAACAGCTTGGTTCCTTTAGTGCAGTGGTTCTCAACTTGTGGGTCGTGACCCACAAGAACTGTATTAAAGGGCCGCAGCATTAGGAAGGTTGAGAACTACTGTTTTAGTGGATCTGAACTGAGAACATGTAATGGTTTTGTTGGTAGTAATTAGAGAGTTAGAAACTTAATAGTGAATCTGTATCAGAAGAAGCTGAATCAAGCTGGAGAGCAAATGATGAGGGGTCAGATAGCCTTGTGGGGAGACTGAGACAGACCACTTCTGGATATATTCCTGTGTTCACTGAGCTCATGACTATCTTTCACCTGTCATATGTTGTCAGGTGCTACTCTAGGTACTTGGAATTGTGAACAAATCAAATTTCCTTCTCTCAGATGTTCAGTGACATATCATCATATCATGAATGGTGATGAGAGCTAAGTGTTAAAGCAGATAAAAGTTGCATAGAGTGACAGGGCGCACACATTGTCTGAAGAAGTATAATTGGAAGGCTGCTTATTTGTTCATTTAAATTAATATGTAGCTTGGCTCAGCGCCGGTAGCTCAAGCAGCTAAGGCATCAGCCACATACACCGAGGATGGCGGGTTCAAACCCAGCCCAGGCCTGCCAAACAACAATGACAACTACAACCAAAAAATAGCTGGGCGTTGTGGTGGGAGCCTGTACTGGGACTGAGGCTGAGGCAAGAGAATCGCTTAAGCCCAGGAGTTGCAGGTTGCTATGAGCTGTGATGCTACAGCACTCTATCCAGAGCGACAGCTTGAGGCTCTGTCTCAAAAAAGACAACAACAACAACAACAACAACAACAAAAACAAAACACTATTTTAATGTTGAGGTTAACGTTTTAAGTAGTTTTAGTAATAAACCTGGTTTGGTTTTGTTTTTTTGAGACTGAGTCTCATTCTGTTGCCTGGGCTACATGTCACAGCATCCTCCGTCTCTTGGGCTCAAGTGATCCTCCTGTCTTAACCTCCCAAGTAGCTGGGATTATAGGTGCCTAACACAATGCCCAGCTAGTTTTTTTGTTATTTATTAGAGATGTAGGTCTTGCTCTTGCTTAGGCTGGTCCTAAATCCCTGAGCTCAGGCAATACAGCCACCTTGGTGTCCTAGAAGGGCAGGATTATAGGCATGAGCCATGGTGCCTGGTCTTAACCTGTTATTCTCTATTTCTACATAAAAAATTACCCTTGTAAATAAAAATTATCACAGCTAAAAACAATGATAACCATTATTTCTCACAGTTTCTGTGAGACCAGAATTTAGGAATAGTTCAGCTGTGCACTTCTGACTTGGAGGGGTTTTCAAGAGGTTGAGGTTGCCGTCAGATGCTGGGTGGGACTGAGGGGTTTTCAAGAGGTTGCCCTCAGGTAATGGGTGGGACTGGAGGCTTGTGAAGTCTTCTCCACTCACACGTGTGGACGAGAACAGCAGGGGCTTCTGAGCCATGTCTCTATCCCTAGATGTCACCCCAACCTAGTATCTTTAGGATAGCCATATTGTTTAATCTGGCAGTTCCAGGCCCCAAATATCCAGAGAGGGAGAGCCAAGCAGAAGCTGGGTTGCCTTTGTGATGTAGCCTCAGAAGTCAGCTGGTTTCGTTTCTGTCGTATTCTATTGGTTATGGTGGTTATCGATGCAAAGGTCTACCCCGGCTCAAGAGGAGGAAACAGAGACCCTCCCGTCAGTGGGGGAGTGCTGTCACCACATTGCAAGAGCAGCATGTGGCAGGGACTCTGCATCCGGGTGGCCCCCTCGAGGAAATAGTTTGTCACAAATGTGAAGATTTTGTGGGCACATGCGTTTTAACTTGTTTAATTCGATTTAGATCATGTATGGTTCTCATCTGTAAAAGGAGAGTTCTGATCAGCTTAGATATTTTAAAGCTGCCTTCGAGCTCTGATATATTCTGGTTCTACTCTTAGTCCTGAAGTAGCGGGAGATGGGTGGCTGGCATTTCCAGGCCCATCTTCAGAGGGGTCGGTGGGGGAGTAAGGACTGCTGGCCTCAGACTCCAAAGGACCTGGCGTTTTCAGTCACTCACAGTCTGGCCATTGTCACGATACTTACGAATCGAGGATGGTAGAAGAATTGGGCAGGATCAGATCAGACTTCCCTTCCTAGTTCTCAGGCAGACTCTCAGGCCTCTGGAAAATTGGAAAGAAGAGGAAAGGAAAGAGGAAAGTGAACTCTGGTATTATTTCTCTGTGATAGCTAAACAGTCTCCATGTTGACCCCAGGGAGAACTATTAGCCAGGGAGCTTGGATTTGGGCTCCTAAGTACCATGGAATCTTTTGGGACAAGGCTAAGAAATGAGTCCTTTTTGTTAAAACTAGAGTTTATTCAATATTAAGGGTACCCAAGACAATTGACACAACGTATCATGCATAACAGGATCTGTTTTTGGAGGGAGTTTACCCGTCGTCTTATCTCTCTGCAGGACTGAGGCTGCCCTGCCTCAGCCCTGCACATTGTTGGGGACCTTAAGGGCTTGGCAGGTGAGCCTCTGAAGGTGGAAGAGTCCCCAGTGCACCCCGGACACCCAGGGACACTGAAGCCCTGAGAGAGGGCCAGTGACCAACACCAGGGATGTGGATGGTCAGCACACGCTCTGTGACGTCTCCTTCTGTTTTAAGAGTTTGAGTTTGGGTATTTATGTTTAAAATTTCCTTTCAAGTATGTGTAACACTTTAAGAAGTGTAACACCCTTTAATTTCTGATGTGAATAGATACAAAAGAATGTTTTCTCCACCTAGACTCCCAGGAATTTAATCCTATTTTGAAGTCTCATTTACTTTTCCACTATTCCTACAAAAAAAATATATATATATATAACTTATATACTTATATATATATTACTTATATATATAAAAAACAGTAATCAGAATTGTGTTTCCATCCCACCAAACATATATTTGTGTTTGGGGGACACTCCAGGCCCCAAACCAGCATCCATTCCACCACCCCACAGGCATCATACTGGCTGCTCTTTACAAGGCATTCCGAGGACCAGATCGGGCCCTAGAGGCTGTGAGGTAGACAGGACATTTATGAGAGGATTTGTTACCCAGTGAGCGTGCAGGTGAATATACTTTGTAAGAATTCAGTGTTTGAGGAAAAGCTTTTTAGATAAAGAGAACAGGGAGGGCTGTGTAGGAAGATGTTTAAGGGACATGCAGGAAGTGGACACAGCAAGAAGTCTTACCTATGCCAATAGCAGGGTGAGAGGAATAGGCCTGCTCCTCAGTGGGAGTTAGGAAGAAGGGGGTGTGCCTGGAGGGACCTTCATGTAGCCCTGTGTCACCTGTAAGGCACGTGTGACCACACAGAAGCCCTTAGTGCCTCACATGCACTCTACTAAGCATGCCTCTGTGAGTTATTGTTAGCTCAGCTTTTGTCGTTGCACTTGGACTGGAACCCTGACCGGGTTGGGGCAGAGTATTTGATGTACCTAAGCTTCCTCTTCTTTATCTGTAGAATGGGCCCTGTGACACCTATCTGGGACAGTCTATATGTGCTACTGCCACCACCACTCCCACTCTGCACAGAGGCCTGAGAGCCTAAGGAACTTGAGAAACACTAAAATATTTCGGTTCTTTCTCTGGGCTGATGACTGGGCTGCTTTGTGGACCCATCCGTGTCCATGTTGAGGTTATGATGTCCAAGGGATGTTACTCTGAATATAGAGTGCAGGTTCAAGTCTGAGCTCTGGCAAAGTGTCAGTTCTAGAGAGAGATTTAGAATTATCATTTTAAATGGTCCCATTTGCTGTCTTTTTACCTGTAACTAGTTTAATTAAACTATTAACTGGTTACCCTGAAATAACACTAGTAAATGCAAAGTATATTTAAATTGGAGTCAGAAATCAGGAGCAGCATATATTGGAAATTTTGGAAGTGCCCACCATGGCTTGCTGGCAAGTCTACTCCTAGGCAAATTGGTTCTGTTGCTGTTTACCGAAGAAGTAATGCCTTAGGTCACCCTTTCAGTAATGTGTTAAATACACCACATCTCAAAGCCATATCAACAGTCACCTCCAGAAGAAAATGTGTTTTAGGTGTGGGGTGATAGGAATCTGTAAGGATTATATGGTTGAAATGCAAAAGGTTCTCATCCAGTGGTCTGTCAGAGCTGCTGCCAAACAGGAAGGCATCATGTAGTATAAATGTTGTGTTTCTTCTGCCTGGTACCATATTTCTGTTTTCATTTCGCCCCCTCCATAACATAGGACCACGTTTAGGACACGCCTCTGATCTGCTTCTGCTGCTCCCAGCCTTCCTCAGAGCCACAGATCTCTCTTACTCCCCGCCTGTGTCTCTGTGGGGGGAGCTGTAGTGGCTTACTTGCAGATATGCCTGCTCTTCAGTCCCGTCCCCCCCCCCCCCCAACCAGTAAGTTATTAACATAAAACTTTTTGCAGAAAACAGGGTAGAGCAGAAGGAGCCATTTTCACAGTAGGAATCATTTTAATACCCACAGTGTTTTCCAAACAGTTATGTAAGAGGACTGAGTACACGTCGCTTTTCAGAAGTCACAGTGAGTTTCTGACTGTGACACACTAGTTAAAATTCACCAGAGGTAGTTAATTTTGAAAGCGCTCAGCCAGGGGTTAATGCAGAGGTATCTTTTTGCTGTTTTTGTGGCTTAGCCCCCTCTCTGCAGCTCTCTGCCCTACTGCAGGCAGGGGTCAGATCCAGTGCCTGGGACAGCATTAGGACGAGTCATGCTGGGAGTCTCACAGCCGGACAAAGCACATAGCGTACTTCACTGTCAACCCAGCACTATCTGTCCACTTTTGGGTTTGGGGGAAAACAGTATCTTGAAATGTAAACACAGGCAGCAGGCACGCCATTGCATTCCTAATCTGCACCCTTGTCTCCATTCCAAGGCCCCACCACAGTCCCAAGTCTCCCCAGTTGTTCATACTTGTCACCCTTGACCCTCTCGCCCTGTTTCAAAGATTTGGTGACATCCGTGGTTAGTTTTCCCATTTGTAAAATGGTTGTCTGGCAGACCTGGACTGGGTTCAAACCTGCCAGCTCCAGTATATGTGGCTGGCGCCCTCACCGCTGAGCTACAGGCACTGAGCCTACCCATCTGTAAAATGGAATAGTAGTACCCTCTGCCTGGTAAGGTTTTCATGATGATTAAACATGTCAGCACATGTAGAGTCTTGAAGACAGTGCCTGGCACGTTGTAGTGCTCAGTATAGCCGTGTTTGGTGTTGCCTAGCTTACTCTTTACATATTATGATGCATGTGAAAGTTTAAGCTATTTGTACTCATTGGTACAAATGGGGAAGCTGCTTGCACCAGGCCTTCTACCACCTGGAGTATAGAGAGGAGGACCAGCATCTGGGCAGGCCTATGAAGCATCCCTTGCCTGCAGGCAAAGGGCTTGGGGGCTGCAGCTAGGGCGGGCTCAGCAGTAGCCCAAGGAACTAAGAACACATTAATAGTTAAGAGATACTGCACTTTGACCTGATTATTTTTATTCCTGTTAAGTGTCTCCTGTTTCAAAAGTGGGTACGTCTAAACGGCTTTGTCAAAATTTCCTTTGTGGAATAGGAGAAGCAGACTTAGATCCCAGGACTTCTGAGTTTGAACCTTGTGTTCTTTCCACTCTACCAAAAATGAAAAATAGAGGCCAGGGGCAGTGGCTCATGCTTGTAATCCTAGCACTCTGGGATGCCTAGGTGGGTGGATGGCCTGAGCTCAGGAGTTTGAGGTTGCTGTGAGCTATGAGAATGCCACAACACTGTATCTAGCCTGGGCAACAGAATAAGACTCTGTCTGAAAAAAAAGAGAAAGAGAGAAATAGAGCCTTTAGAATAGAGTAGAAATAGAGATTCAGTTAAAACTCAAGTTTAGTAATACTGAGTTTAGGTAACTCCCTTTTTAAAGTGAGAAGTTAAATTTTCTCCCTCTAGGAATTTATAAGTTGATATGTTTATTATTTAAGTTTTAAAACTTGATGATTATCTACCCACAGCTCAGTTGTGGAACACTGTAGCAGTTTGCCTTAAAACTGGAGAACAATCATAAGCTAAGTTGTAACACAAAGCAAATAGCAATCTCCTTGTCATAAATATACATATACATAGGTCTGTAAGTATGTATGTATGTATGTATGTATGTCTCACCTGGCTGTGGGGACACAGAAACAGAAAAGGACTTGTTTTGTGTTTAAGGAGCACACAGGTTGTGCAGGCAAGAACAGCACCAGAGGAAGCAGCGCTGGCCGGGGAGGCATGCCAGTGCTCTGCCCTGGTAGCAGGGGCTAAGCCCAGAGTGACTCATTCCCTTTTATTTATTCATTTGTTTGTTTGAGACAGTCTCCCTCTGTCGCCTTGGCCAGAGTGCAGCAGCAGCATTATAGCTCACAGCAACCTCAAACTCCTGGGCTCAAGCGATCCTCTTGCCTCAGCCTCCCAAGTAGCTGGGGATATAAGTATGTGCTACTACACTTGGCTAATTTTTCTATTTTTCTGTAGAGACAAGGTCTCATTCTTGCTTAGGTTGGTCTGGAACTGCTGGCCTTAGGGGATCCTCCCTCCTCACCTTGCAAGGTGCTAGGATTATAGGCATCAGCCACCATGCTTGGCCCTTACTGCCTTTTAAACGAACACATTCTTCTTCCTTCACCCTTGGTGTCATAGTATTCTGATATCTGTACACTCTGATGGACAGAAAAGCTAAAGGACATAGTCACCACTCATGAGGCCTTGAATTTCAGCAGTGGAAATGTTCAATTCCAGCTCAACTACCAGAAGACTGTTGACTGTGTCTATTAACTTTGATTCAGGGTTTATAGCACCTGTTTATATATAAGTTGATAGTGTTCATTATTAAATTAAGGTTTTAAAAACTTCAAGGTCTTCATTTGAAGAGAGATTAATACATAGAGGGAAAGGAGGCTGCTGCCTCACTAACCTATCTGACATATTGACACAGTTCAACTATTGATAGTGATAAGTGGTTGTCTTTGTTTCCATTTTCAAGGCTACTCTACATTTCTGGTAAACCACAAGGTAGAGGCTGGTCTCTGAGAAGCAGGTGTTTTGCTGGTTTTGAGGCCTTGTGGCTTTCCATAGAGAAGTAACAGTACAGGCCACATGAAGCTTTTACTTTCTTTTTTTTTTTTTTGTAAGTGGGGCCACGGGTGCTTTGCAGTGCTTGATAGCATTGTCACTCAGGCACACTGACAACTGTGGTGGTCTGTGTTTACACCAGACACCAGATTCACATTTCTGTAAGTAATTAGTTTGAGATGCTGTGGGACATTCCATTAAGTGTTACCAGTGACTTAGACCATAGATTTAGCCTTGGAAATACTGGTGAGAATTTTGGTAGCTATTTAGAGCCCAGGGATCAATGCAGATCATATTAGGAGGGAGTCTGGAGAGCAGAAAGTCTAGAGGGAGCTTTGGGGAGATGCCAACATTTAGAGGTTGCATGTTGGATAGAGAATTAGGGTATATGAACCAGGTGAAGTGGTAGAAGATACAATTCCTGTCTTTTCAGAGTTTGTGGGCTTTGTGGGTCGACCAGGCCTTATACAAATAAATAAATGAGAGGGAATGGTCAGGGAAGCTGCATTTTGCAGTAGAGGGAGTTGAGGTGAACCTGGAGGTATCTTATTCAGAGTCTGGAGTTCATAAAAAGGTCCCAGTGTAGGCCAGTTGGTACTACTGGACATATGGTTGGAAAGGTAGGGATAGGGTCCTGGAGGGCCTTGAATTCAGGGCTAAGGTGTGGAAGCACCATCCTACCAAGGTCACAGTGCTACTCTGAAGGAGGGGATGGGGCAAGATGGTATGGGACTAATGAAAAAATCTGTAGCTTTGAAAATTCCGTGGCAGTGGCTTATAAATGGCTTGTTGGAGGGATAAAGAGAGATAAAGGCCTGGCCTGGCACTAGCGTTAGCATGGGCAAGAAAGAAGGGCATTGAGAGACCTTTCTTAGGAAGAATACTGAGGACTTGGTGATTTGATTTGTAGTCAAAGAGGAAAGCACAGAGTTACAGGTAATGATACCATGTCAGCAAATGGTGAGCACTGTAGACTCTTTACCTGCATTTTACAGAGAGTTTGGCAGTGAAGTGCATGGATTTGGGGGGCTTAGTTTGAATTCTGGCCTCAGCATCTTTTTCTGTAAAATGAGGATAATAATAGTACTTGCTTCTTAGGTTTTGCGGAGTTTGAACTAGTACGTATGAGGCTTCCAGTGTACAGTAGGCGCCCAGTGACTCTTAGTTGAATGGATGATGTTCACAGGATTACATGATAATAAATAGAAGAAACAGGATCTGTACTCACTTGTTCAACTCTGATTTTCTCATTTCTCAGAACCTGTCTTTTGCACATGCTGCCTCCACCGTGTGGCCACTTTGAGCCCACCTGTTGTACGTCACTTGGCAGTCAAGCCCATGTTCAGATTGCATGGCGTTTCATGGTCTGCCATATCACCCTCCTCAACTGCAGGTGAACTCTGCCTCCCACAACCCATCTCCCAGCCTCTACCTCTGTCCTTCAGGGAGGGCCCTCCAGACCCCCCTCCATCCCTGCCATGGTGCCCATCCTTCTCAGTCCAGCCCCAGACCATTCACTCTGGCCCTCTTTCTTACCTTCCTGCACTGATGGGCTGTGCCTCACTGTTCTATATGTGGCTGGCTAACGTCTCAGAGTATTCTTAATGGCTTCACACATTGATCTTACCTGCTAAAAATGAATCACAGTCTAATAAAGGTCTTTGGCTATCTTTATCATTTTTAAAACTCCTTGCAAGTGCTAGGTGCTCAATAAATACCCACATACTTAAAGAATGGATTAAGAAGCAAGAATTCTGAGAATGGAGGTTGTGTATGTGTCTCTTTTCTGGGCTATGTCACCAGACCCTTTAATTGGGCTGTCCCTAATCTGTGCTTAGGCCACACAGTCCCTGAAGCAGTCCTCATCCAGTCCTTTCATGGAAAGCTCATAGTTTGTTGTTTCTGCTGGCTACAGTTAGGACTGCCACTCTGCCACATGGCCTGAAAGTCTCCCTGCAAACTGATCTTTGCCTGCCACCTCAGTCTTATCTCTACTGGCACTTTATTCGGCACACCCTGTCCTTCTTGTAGTTCCCAGGATTTTCTGTATTCTGTTCCTGGCTGACTTCTCTCCTGCTAGAGCCCACTGCCTTTAAGACACCAACAGGCAGAGTTAGTTGCTTCTTCCTCCTAGCTCCACCCACCAGCCACCCTGTGTTCCTCTGCTGCTTTCCCTGCAGGCCCCCAGACTGATCTGTTTACCTGCGATGCCTACCTGGCTGGACTGGAGCTCCTTGAGGGCAGGGCCTTCTCTTTCCCCTCTCACTCTTGAGGATACGCCAGGTGCACCCAGCCCAGGATGCCTGTTGCTCACATGGAGGATACTTGTGTCAAGCAACAGAGGTCACTCCCCTTCAGAATAGAGCAGAAATTGCTGCTTTCTTGTACCTTAACAGATTTCTCCTTCGAACTATACGAATTACATTGAACACTGACGATGATGAATCATATTTTTAAAAGGGTAAAATACAGACGCGCAAAGCGTCCAGTAGGAAACTGCAGACTGGACTTGCAGGCCAAGTCTGACCCTTCACTGAATTTGCCTGGCCGGCCTCAAACGCTGGGAGTGGGAGGACCCCTCTTCCTGGTGGGCAGGTGACTTATTGGTTGGGAAGCTTCCGCTGTGATTTAGTTGTGAAACGAAACGAAACGAAACGAACCGGCGGCGCCCTGCGAAGCGCAGGCTAATGCCTGGCCTGGCGGAGTGGCCGCCCACAGTCACAGGCCGGAAGGGAGCACGGAGGTTGCCGCGGCCTGCGCCCCCATTGCGCAGCGGGGGTCCCGGGGCAGGGGCAGTGGACGTGTGAACCGGGTGCTGCCGACCCTGTCCCCCGGGAGAGGAGCGTGGGCTGGAGCCCGAGCAGCCCGGCAAGGGCCCCGGCCCCACGGGCGCCCTCTCCCCGCTCGCCGAGGTAGGAGGAAGTTTCTGCGCCTTGCTGCTCTTGCCGGGGAGGAGGATGCCGAGTCTCCAGCGCCGGCCCGGGGCTCTGGCCGGAGGCGGGGCCGGGGCCGGAGCGCGGGCCGCCGGCGATCCAGGCCGCCTTTTGCAGCCACCCGCGGCCGCGCCGGGCTCTGCGCGCCGCGCTCCAGCCTCCTCCCCCGGCGGCGGCGGCGGCGGCCCCAGCCCCGCGCCCCCAGCCCCGCGCAGCGCGGCCCCGCCGCGGTCACACGCCGAGCCGCCCGCCGCCGCTCCGCCCTGCGCTTTGTGGAGCCGGAGCCGGAGCCGGGTGACAAGCGGCGGCCCCTCGCCACCGCGGCCCGTGCGCTTACCTGTGGCTGCCGGGGTCGGAGCCCCGAGGTGGGATGGGGAGTCGGGAGCAATGGGACGAAGTGAAAGTCTCCGGACTGGGCCTGGGGACGAGTCTGAGGCTGCTCCAAAAATGGAGGGGGCGGCGGGAGGAAGGAAGGGGTGCCGATTCTTCATTTGGTGGCTCCGAGTGGCTTTTAATGACGGAGGTGCAGGGCAGGCCGGCCGGGACTCGGCGCCCGGTGGGCGGTATCCGCGCCACCCTGGTGGAATCCTAGGACTGAGGGAGGGGCCTTTTAGCCTTGTGGGGTGCTCTCGGGGAAGAGTCTTAGGGTCGGTCTCTCTCCCTCTGTCCCGCACTTCTGGGAAGCCTGGTTCTCAGGTGGGAAAGCAGTTGTGCTTTTTTACAAAAACATGGAGCGTATTCCTTGATACCTTCGTGCCCCAGCTGTCTGGTGGCAGAGGGGACAGGCTGCGTCTTAGCCTTTTCTTACTCGCGCTGCCCGGTGTGGGGTGTGGGGTGTGGGGCCGGGGTTGTGATGGAGGCGCCGGGCCCTGCCCTGCCCTGGCCTGGCCCGTGAGTCCCTCCCGCTGTGCTGCCCTAGCGTCCTCCTCTATTCCCTGGCTGAGACTGGTGTGGTTGTTATTCTGCTGATGGTAGATATCTTTGCTTTGCTGACATCCTGTTTTGTTTTTGGTTTTTATATCCCATTTGTTGTTTCTTTTTATCACAGAAACGCTTCGTTAAGGGGCTCAGGCAGTATGGCAAGAACTTCTTCAGAATTAGAAAGGAGCTGCTTCCCAATAAGGAAACAGTGAGTACAATTGGACTTTATGTAACCTGATTTTTTCCTCTTTGCTCCTGCTACTTCTCCACATTTGATCTTATGAAATGGTTTCCTTTAACCCTGTGCTGTGCTCAGACTCGGGCTGGCCTCTGGAATTCTCTTCATCTTACTTCCTTGATTCCTCATGGTAGCTCGTGGTTTTAGATGGTAAAGTGACAGATTATGCTTCTCATCGTGAAGAGCATGGACTTGTGTTGTAATCCCAAGAACATGAAGCTCTTTGGGAACAGGCAGGCGGGAGGACAGTTGGTGCAGAGTTAAATGTAGTGGCCGAGGTAGGAAATACCATTTATCACTAGTTTGGATTTGGTAATTGACAAAAGTCATCAAACAAACCAGGCAATGGAATTAAAAGGTTTGTAGCTTGTTACAGTTTGGATTCAGTTGGGATTTTTCTTTATTTAATGTTGCTGTGTTTGGAAGAATAGTTTTAACTCTTTAATATGCCAGCCCTAAAAGTGTGCACTTTTTGCTGGACAGATACACAAAGGCCTTTATAATAAATTGCTTAAGTGGACCTTTTCAAAACTTCCTGTGATATTTCACAAAGCTCGGGGTCAGATCTGACAAATACTCTAGATAAATTTACAGTCAGAAGGTTTGCTGAGGAAATTTTGGAGCGAGATTAAATGAAGAGAATACTGGGAAGGGATTCATTCTCAGTTGCATATAATTGTCCCCCCTTCTGCTGGACTTACAAATGGTATTGAGGAGGGTGGGGGAGAGAGTCTTCTGGTGAGGCCAGACTAGAGAAGGAGGAGGTGGAGTAGGACCAACCCCTTCAGGCCCGGTAGCCTGAAGTGCTGTGCAGGACTCTGGGGGGAGGGATCTGTGTTTAATCTGCCTAGACATTAAGCTGCTTTTTTTAGAGAATGGAGGTTGGGGCTGGATGAAGAGGATCCATTATAAAAGTTGGAGGGAAATTTTTTGGGTTTTGGTTTTGTTTTCTGATTGGGTGGTGTTTACTGATTTCTACTTGTTTACTTTGTCTTTTTTTAAAATGAACTTTTTCTGAACATTTCTACTTTACAATACCTTAAGGACAGTGATAACTTGTAATGGGAAAGACAGGTTCTGTAATTTCAAGCATGGTCTTGTATAAATCAGTAATTTGCACCAATCAACAATAAATAGATTAACCTTTTAATACTGATACATCTACTATGATGAGATGGGTCACATTGAGGGTAAAAAAGAGAGAAAACTGTTTATAAATATTAAACTAAAATGTGTTATGGAGCCAGTCTATGTAATCAATTTATTTCTTGATTTTTCCAGAACAGGTTGGAAAGAAATATTTAGTGTGAAACAGTCAAATAAGGGCTTTTAAGTTTTCTGAGGATTTTGGTTATTTGAAATTTGATACATGCTTCAAAAGTTTAAAATACCTTTACCCTAAAGTAGGAATTCTGGTTGGGCTGAATGAGTAAGAGAGATACAAATGAGCAGACTTGTCCTGAGAATGCCCTTGACCAGACTGTAACCTCTCAAGTTTCATCTTCCTCTGCACTCTGCTAAAAAGTTGCAAAGCTTGAAGTTTTGGTTTTGGTTTTTTGTTTGTTTATTTGTTTTGTTTGGTTTTGGTTTTTTGCCCAAAACCATTTTATTTATATAAACCAGCAACTGACAGTTGGAGTTTGAAATTTTTAAAAAGAGGCAATAAGTATCATTTATAGTAACATATAAAACTACGGGTAAATCTGATGAAGTAAAAAAACTTATAACACCAAAAAGACTATTATAACATAGTTAGGAGACATCAAAGACTACATCAGTAAATGGAGAGGGGTACATATTCTTGCAAACCTTTACAATTTCGATACAAGTAATCTCTTAACAATTTTTTGTTGTTTTTATTATTTTTTGGAGACAGAGTCTTTGTTGCCCTTGGAACCTCAAATTCTTGGGCTTAAGTGATTCTCCTGTCTCAGCTTCCTTAGTAGCTGGGACTACAGGGGCCATTATCTTTGTTTTAAAAAACAAACTTATGATAGCAAGATTAAGCATTAAATGTAAGGCCTACTGCCTAGCGTTTAGAAATCAGGTAATTTTATCTGGTGTTTTAACTCCATAGTGGAAATAGGTATGAGTGACTGTTAACCTGGGGAAGGCTCTTAGCTGTTTTTCCTCTCGCTCTTGATTGTCCCTTCTTATAGATGATTCTGACTCAGTAAATTGCCTTTTCTCTCCATGAGATGTTCTTAGTACACCAATCTTTGGAGCTAGTTCTCTGGTTGTCTTTTCCAGGAGTCTCTTTTTTCCTGACACCTTTCCCCATCGCTTTTCTGCAGTAGCTGTTCACTAGTCTTGTGGCTCCTCTTCTCCTTTCTCCTCAGGCACCAGTAGTCTTCCTATTTCCAGGCTTTTCTTCAGGGCACCATCACTGGGACTAATGGGAGAGTCATTTGCAGCAGCGGAGGGTTTATTGTATCTGACACTAGCTAAAAACTCGAGGTGTCCTGCCGTCTTGCTTTGTGCTAGAGGAGTTGGGTAGAGGGTAGATGTCTAAATACTGGAATGAGCTGGGAAGGGCATTGTGATATTTTCTTTAGTTATCAACATAGCCAAGCTAATCATTTACAACCCATAGGGAGGGGAGAGCAAAGGTTATTTTTCACTTTTTGGTGCAGAAGTTGAGAAAATTTGCACGTACCAATGTTCTTTGTTCAAAACTTTTTGGGTAAAGTTCTGTGGTCATGCCACTTTTTATAACAAATTCCCCTAATGTAGATACTTTTCATATTCCCTTCTACCTACCAGAATAATTTTTTTTTTTTTTTTTTTTTTTTTGCCATTCTCAAGTGACTTGAAACATCAGAAGGGTGTCAGCATCCAAAAGAACAGTCCTGACTGGGCGCAGGAATGAGGGTCAGCAGATCTGTGTTCTGTTGTTGGCCTTGCCAATAACTGTAGCACTTGGTGATCTCTCTTAACTATGCTGTTGGCTTTGAGCTGTTCATTGGGAAGTTCGGGTCAAATCTTGGCAAGGACTAGGCATTATTTTCCCTGAAATGGTGTTTGTTTGCATGAGAAGTTTCTAGACGCTGTAGTTTTACAGGTGCCCACTGACATGCAGGCACATCTTTAGCAGTTGATACACCTGAGAGTGAAGTGATGGTTCCGGCCCCTCTGCCACTTGCTACTGGACCTTTGATTATCTGCCCCTCTGTCCTTTAATATCTGTGTTTATTACAATAAAATGAGGTGGTAACTCTGACCCCTTATCATTGTTTCCACAGTTCAAGTAAGGTGTCTATAAAAATTACATGAAAGGGCGGCGCCTGTGGCTCAAAGGGGTAGGGCACCGGCCCCATATGTTGGAGGTGACGGGTTCAAACCCAGCCCCGGCCAAAAACTGCAAAAAAAAAACAAAAACATGAAAACGCTTGAAAATATTGTTCTTATCTACTCCAAATACCATATAAAGTAGCTAAGTGCAATGAAAAGTACAGAATTACTTTGCTCTTGGTACTATATTGAGCCTATTTCAAAAGAAGTTAGCTGTTTTTCATTAGTCTTGCAAAAAACTCTATTAATTGAAGGGGTGGAGGGTAGTGTCTAGTTTAAAGAGCTCACTAAATCGAAGCTTTGTTGAGGGTCCTTCTGTTCTTATTTTATTTATTTTATTTTTTTGTTTACATGCCCAGATGAGGCTTGAACTCCCCGCCCCTAGTGTGTGTATGGGGGGACGGCATGCTGAGCAATGGCGGCCAGCAGTCCTTCTGTTCTTCCCAGTCATCTGGCACATTTAAGTCAGAGAAGGGTTCCTGGTGGGCACACACATAAACAGCTTTCCTAGCTCTTTTGGTTTCTGGTGTTCATTACACAGGAACTAAATCCGGCTTTTCTCTGAACACTGCTACCCACTGAAGTGGGAATAGTGGCTGTTACTGTGGAAAACCAACTATTTATAGAGGTTTAGTTGAATGGGTATTACGTGTCAACTTCATGGGACCCAAGAGAAAAACTGCAGGTCACATCTGTTAGTATCAGGTTATGCAAGTATTCTGTAGTTTATTACCCTTCTCCCCAGTCTCTTTTTCTCTGTAACCATTCACCTTCCTTCAGTATGGTTATGAAGTGTATAATTTAGTTCATAAAATATAGTAAGGAATCTTGGCAGAGCATCTCAGATTCTCCTTGGCTGTATACCTCCTCTCTCTCAAGCCACTGCGTGTAATAAACTGCACCTGAGTCTTAGGTGTTAAGACATTTGTATAAATCACTGACAGTGTCCTGTTGCTGAGCTACTAGGAAGACAGTAAGGGACCAGGGCTTTTGATTTGATTTTGAGTACTGCCACTTACCATTGGTAGATATATCGTGTAACCTTTGATATTAAGGTAATGCCTGAAAAAATAGGCAGCCTAATAGGGGATCTTAATTACCTGGAGGAGGAGCCCCTGCTATGTCTGCTTTTGTCTCATATGCAACTTAGGTTAGCAAGAAGATAGTTTGATCTGCCCCAGCTTGGAAGAGAGAAGAGGTGCTCCAGAGTGTTAGACTCTGGAGGGAAATGGAAAGTGAAAAGGCACATGCTTTGGCTGTCTTTCTTATCTCTTTAGACTTGAGTGCTTAGCCCAACAGAGATTAACCCCATGTTATTTGCAAGCCCAGTTGGTGGTACATTACTAGTTACTATACTGGAAACTAATTTTTATTTACTTCCATTTTCGGAACTAAGTATTCCACATAGTTCAATTTTTTAAAGTTTTGGGTACCCACTGAGTGCTGTGATAGGTGAGGTGTCTATAAAGAGAAGCAAGGAGCCATCCCTGCACTGCTGGGCTGTTACATTTGCATGCCTGCCAGGCCTGATAGTGTATGCCAAGTGCTCTGCTGGGTAGAAGTTCAGGCCCCACAGAGTGAGCACATGGACTGGTGTCTCCAGGGATGCTAACTGGAGGCCGTGGGGTTAGAACTGGGCTTTGGAGGAAGGATTCATTTTTGACCGGCCATGATTGGGAGAGTGGAGGAAAAGTGACTTTCCAGCTATAGGCATAGAGACAGGAAATTGTAAAACCTATCCAGCAAGTAGGGGATGGTGGTGGAGAGGAGGCTGCACAAGCTGATGATAAGGTGATGCAGTAAGATTTAGGCCCAAATTATAGCTTGGAGGTTGACTTCAGGGGACCTTAAACTCCTTCCAAAGATGTGCGTTTGGATGAGTGGGGCAGTAGAACCTAGTGAAGGCTTTTTAGAAGAGAAATGAGAGCATCTGAGCTACAGGTACAAGATGGGACCAGAGAGGAAGCTCTTGTAACCAGCCAGTCTTACAGGAAGAAAGAAGATGGGGAGTTGAAAGTTAATTTACAGGAATGGAAGCTGCCTTTTATCTTGATTTTCTCTGTTAAAATGCATCACTGTTATTAGAATGGGTCTAAGAGCCCAATGACTGGGCAGCCAGTTTTGATGTCCTTTTTCTTTCTTTCTTTCTTTCTTTTTTTTTTTAACTTTGAGGGATGAAAAGTATTGGAGATTAAAATTTTTAATTTGAGAAATAACATGAAAATTAACTACCTTTTCCGGCCACATTTCTAACAATGAATTCTATTAAATATGTACATAACTACTGGATAGTTAACTGTTCATTTCTTCAGGCAAAATATCATTTACATACAGTATATTCTTCCGGCAAAGAATAAAACTATTGAGAAGGGGCTTTAACACTAAGTAGTCAAGATTCTGTTCATATTTAGAGGTTAAAAATGACTCTAGCATTCAGTATGAGCTTCCAAAATGAAGTTTTATTTGACTTCACATTATAACTTTAGGTAAAGAATTTTCCTAGTTTCATTGATGCTTATTCTAATGTCAGATAATAAAGTATGGACTTCCTGAATAGGTCAGTACTACTGAGAAGATGTGAATGTGTCACAGCCACACACCAGTACTTCTAGGTCTCTGGTTTTAAACCTGGCCTTTTGCTACAAATACTGTATGTGTGTATCTCACGTCCAGCAATATGTGGCTCAGGCCAGCATTAACACCATTACCTGGGAGCTTGTTAAAATTGCAAACTCTCAGGACCCTGTCTCTGTCTCTCCAGCCAGAATCTGCATTTTAACAAGCTCTTTTTGATTTGAACGCACAGTAAAGTTTAGGGAGCACTGCTATTTACAGAAATGCAGACTTGTAGAATCCTAAATCTATACAATGCATTCATTCTTAAAATAATGGTATCTTTATTCTGTTAAACTTATAAATTGTTTCACTATTATTAGGGCTTGATTTTGTTTTTCAGATTATTACAAATCACCGTATTTCAAACATATAGACAAGTATCTGGGCTTATTTTCATTGTCAGTAATAAAATTTCTTAATATAGCTTCTCTTACGGTCATTCACTCACTTCCCCTTTTCCCAGAAACATAATTTCTGCCCCCCCACCCCCCAATTTTTCATGAAAACTCTTCTCCTTTACCCTGTGGCATGTAGTCCTAGCATGCCACAGTGAGGTTGTACTTAACTTTATTTCCATTTTTAACAAACCTTTTCATAGGTTTGGCTCGTCTCATATCAATGTGAAGTTTACATATTCATTAATACCACAGTGTTTTTAGATGTTGCTTTCTTTTACTGGCATCTTTAAATATGAAAAAAAATTATAAGTACTTTGAGGGACTGGCGAGACAGATAAAAGGAGAG
This sequence comes from Loris lydekkerianus, assembly GCA_963574355.1. Taxonomy (NCBI): domain Eukaryota; kingdom Metazoa; phylum Chordata; class Mammalia; order Primates; family Lorisidae; genus Loris; species Loris lydekkerianus. The sequence goes on from CAUYPK010137188.1 coordinate 46,501, forward strand.
ATTTCTGTTTTTCTTAATAACTTGCTCTTGCATAGGTACAAACAGTTGGAATTTTCCATTTGAGGCAAAAGTGATTGCCAGTCGAAACAGGCACTGCGTCTTGGCAGCAAGTACTGTGATTCTATAGCTGTTCCTGTGCTGAGGGTTTGTTCCCATTAAAATGGAGAAGAGGCTTTGAATCTATTAATTCTGATAGTCTGAACTATATGGCTGTTTGACTGGGCAGCAGTCCAGTTTTAACTAGAGTAATTTAAGAGAGATGGGCTGATTCCCTTGTGTAAGTGAAGCAGTTAAGTAATTTACATGTAAGAAACTTTTTGCTCTAATGTTGGAGAGAAAAGAAGAAATTAAAAAATTAGGTGACTTTTTAAACCAATGGCCTTGGATAGTTGCTTTTCTTAGTGTAAAACATCTTAGGCCTATCCTTGGCCTTACTTTACACACAAGAAAACTAGCAGGCATGGCATGTGAGTACTTTAATTATATGAAATGTATTACTTAAAGAAACTACACTCAAATTATTTAAAAATGCTGTTGAACAAAATGCTGCCTGAAGGGATTAGTTAGTTAAGCGCTGTTGGTATTTGCTAACCCGTTTATTTATTTTTTTATTATTATTTGGATGTATCTTGGTTACCTGGATGACTTTTTTAGATGAAGAAATTTATGACTTTTAAGCCTAAATAGACTCAACCATTTTATTAGCTGGTAAAACAAATGGTAGGTTTGAATTGGTCTCCAGAAAAGCTTATAAGTGATAATTACTGTGGTTATGTTCAATGAGTTTATCCACTTGGCGCTTGGATTTTTACATTATAGATTTTTTTTTTTTTTTTAGCCTTATAAGATCTGTGAACCTATCCTGACTTTGAAAGCCTGATTTTTTGATGTTTTAAAAATACATCTGGTCTATTTAGAAAACTAACATTAAAAATAAGTTTAAGGGCAGCGCCTGTGGCTCAGTTAGTAGGGTGCCGGTCCCATGTACCAAGGGTGGCGGGTTCAAACCCGGCCCCGGCCAAACTGCAACAAAAAAATAGCCAGGCGTTGTGGCAGGCACCTATAGTCCCAGCTACTCAGGAGGCTGAGGCAAGAGAATTGCCTAAGCCCAGGAGTTGGAGGTTGTTGTGAGCTGAGACACCATGGCACTCTACCAAGGGCGATAAAGTGAGACTCTGTCTCTAAAAAAAAATAACAATAATAAGTTTTAAGACTGTATCTAAAATTATAATCCTTCAATACTTGGTTCACTTTAATCTTACTTGAAGTTATGTGCTTAAGTAATAGAAAAATAGAGTAAAAATAGTGTTATTTTGAAAAGTAAAGCAAGCAGTAACCTTTTTTCTTTTTTTTTTTTTTAAGAGAGAGTCTCTCTCTGTCACCCCAGCTAGAGTGCAGTATTGTCATCATAGCTCACTGCATCTTCAAACTCCTGGGTGCAGGTGATTTTCCTGCCTCAGCCTTCTGAGTAGTTGGGACTGTGGGCTTCAGCCACCATGCCTGGGTAATTTTTCTATTTTTTGTAAAGGGGGGGGTGTCTTGGTTTTGCTCAGTCTGGTCTCAAAATCCTGACCTCAAATGATCCTCTCACCTCAGACTCCCAGAGTGCTAGGATGGAGCTACCACATCCAGCCTAATCTCAGTCTTCTTTATAATTGTAATTGTTCACCATGGAAAAGCCATCTCTTCCCCTACTCGGATAAATTTTGTTTTCTGTTACGGGTAATTTGAAAACCGTTAGTTGTGTTACATAAATAGGAAAAGCAAGGAGGAGAAACCCTTTTTGAAACACCAGAATTCCTTTAACCTAACGATTATTTGTGTGTGTGTGTGGTATTTAATTTTTTGATTAAGTTTCATTATTTTTCCCCCTCCCTTGGAAATATGATTCTTTGTCTTAAATTCTTCTTCTGAATTCTTTCAGTTATGGCATCATAATTCCTAGGATTTGGCCATTGAGATGTCTAAACCATTGGCAAAGTTGAGAGTTCGGGGCGCTATCTTTGGGAAAGTTTGGGAAGCCAAGTCCTATGCTGTCTGAGGTGAATAAGAAGGCACTTACTCTCATGGAGCACCCAGTCTGGTGGGGGGCGGGGGCAGTTGGGCTTGGTTTCTCTGGAAGGTGCCTCGCTGTGAGAGGCGTGTGCACCCTCCTCTGCAGGGTGGGTGCTGTTCCCCAAGGACCCAGCTCATCTCTCTCAGCAGAATTGTGTTTTATTCTCTTCTTTAAAAAACAATACTTCATTTTTGTCTTGAACTTTTGATTCTGTCTCCTCTTTTCTCTTCCATGCATTTCTATTCTATTCTGCATTTCTATTCTGTTTGTATGTATGTATGTATGTATTCATACAGAACAGAAGGCATTCTGGGACCTCATTTTAATACCTCTTTATGTCTCCTTTAGTGCCCTATAAAGGACTCTTATTTAATACTTGTTAAATGAAATAGGTGTGTATTCACACATTTGTATATAAATGGGTTAGAAATACGTTGTGACTATAAATGTAGAATTATTGGTCCTAAAAGGTAAAAACTCGTCAATGTTTTGAAAGAAATGTTTTCCTTGTCTATTATATTACTCTTAGTGTTGGTTTGTGTGATTCTGCTTTGATGCTGTTTTTAAAGCCAATTAAAATGCCAGGCTCAGTGGCTCATGCTTGTAATCCTAGCACTCTGGGAGGCCAAGGCTGGTGCATTGCCTGAGCTTAGGAGTTAGAGACCAGCCTGAGCAAGAACAAGACCCCATCTCTAAAACTAGCCAGACACTGTGGTAGGCGCCTATAGTCTCAGCTACTTGGGAGGCTGAGGCAAGAGGATCACTTGAACCCAAGAGTTGGAAGTTACTGTGAACTGTGACACCATAGCACTCTACTGAGGGCAACAAAAGTGAGACTGTGTCTCAAAAATATATAATAAGTGAAGTAAATAAATAAATCCTGTTAAAATCAGGATATCCTAGGTCTTAGACTTTGTGTAATAAACAGAAAATCTGCTCCAGGGTCTCAAGATAATAAAACTAGGACTTGGGGTTCACTGTGTCATGCTGGCCCTTCCTGGTCTGTTTATGGGCAGTAAATCAGCTCTACTATTTGCACAGTGGTTCTATGTTCTAGATTATTTATAAGTTTGAGAAAACTGTTTATTTTTCTCAGCAGTTTTATTGAGCTAGTCAAGAATAAAATATTGTCTTAAGCAGTAAAGTAAGCCATTAGCCAATTGCCGCTTGGCTTCAAAACAGTCACTAAAGAGTGTGCCTATGCCCACGTACACACGTACGTATGTGAGTGCCAGAGGCGAGAGCCAAGGGAGGTGCAGGAGGTTCAGTGTTGCCAGAATTCAGCAGCTTTGCAAGCTTCCTGTGACTGTTTATGATTTTTTTTTTTTTTTTCTTTTAGTCTGTTAGTGAGTCACCATCACATGCCATTTTATTATCTTGAAAACTGTCTCTGGAATTTTTATTCTGCATCTTTGCTATGTAAGTGAAACTCCACTGAGTGTGCTCTGAACAGTAGGAAGATAATGACTTTCTACAGTGATGCTTAGGGTATATTTTTAGCTGCTTGCCTTTGTTTCTTTGCTCCTAGGTGCAGGAGTTGGGTTTTGTTTATTTGTTTGTTTTGGGGTTTTTTTCCCCTTTCTGATTTTTTTTTTTTGGTGAGAAATATAAGTTCCATATGTTTGATTATTTTGAAGGGTTGGAGCAGCATCTGTCCAGCCCCTTTGGGATTTGGTGATTACTGACTTAGGCACATACCCTCCAAGATCAGAACTCGCTTCTCCTTCCCACAAATGTTCTGTTTTGGAAGTGTACTAGAAGAGGTGCACTGAATCAGGACAGAGGTCTGTGGCCTTAACTAGTCAAGGAAGGTGTTTTAGTTTTGAAGAGAGAATTCGGAATTTGTGGAACAATAGGGAGAATAATTAAATGCTAAAGGAAATGGGCCCAGTGAATCTACACTTAAGACTGGTTTCACCACGCAAAGCGTAGAGCTGGTAAGCAGGGTGCAGACTCAACTCTAAATGTTTTGGATAATGTAGTATGGAAAACCCATCAAAACTTTTCAACAAATTTCTAAAAACCTAAAGTTTTTAATGTGTTGTAATGTACTGGCTTAAAACATCAAATATTATCTCTCAATTTTGTAGACCAAAAGTGTAGACAGGACTCAGCTGGCCATTTGTTTTCCTGTTGTGTATATAAAGGTCCAAGATGGTTTCTCTCAAGTAGTGGAGATGGCTAGGAAGCTGTGCTCGGCTGCTGCTGCTGACCTGAATACCAACATTTGCTCCGTCCTGTGGACTGAACCTGCTTATTAAAACTTGAAGCCCTAGCTGGGTGTGGTGGCACTCACTGTAGTCCATCCACTCTGGGGACTGAGGAGGGAGGGTGGTTTGAGCCCCAGGAGTTTGAGACCAGCCTGGGCAACGTGGCAAGACCCTGTCTCTTCAAAAAAACAAAAAACAAAAAAACCCCAAACAAAAAACTGTGAAGCATATTTCTTTTGAACTTAGATAACTTAGAAGGAAAGCCCATGTGCCTGTCTGGATGGTATTCTGTCCACTAGACGGTGGACAGAGTAATGCATGGACAGCTGTGATGTGTCTCTGTGCAGTCAGTGCAGGTTGACAAACCCATTGGTTTGGACTCCAACTCAAGTGTGCTGTTTTCTTTAGTACAGTACTCTGTTCTAATGGTTACGTTTTTCCCAAATGTCAAATATAGTATTTATTATAAATTTTTTCTAGAAATCCGTAATTTAAGGTAGTAACTGGATAGTGTGAATGACAACATTTATAATGTATTCCTAGTACCGGTGACTCTTGGAGGACTTACAGAGCTTGCTGAGTGTAGAGAGAGGGCAGAGGGCCCTGAGGGTCTGAATGTCGGCCACAGCATAGGTTGGAGTGAAACCAGGTGCTGAACTGTGTGGCACAGACATTAGTGGTCTTGGAGCTTTTTAAAGGATAAATGTTCTATTTATTTATTTTCCAAGACACAGTCTCACTATGTCCTGTGTCGCCCTCAGTAGAGTGCCAGTGGTGTCACTGCTCACAGCAACCTCACCAAACTCTTGGGTTTAAGTGATTCTCTTGCCTCAACCTCCCGAGCAGCTGGGACTACAGGCACCTGCCACGATGCCCAGCTATTTATTGGTTGCAGTTGTTGCTATTGTTTAGCAGGCCCAGGCCAGGCTCAAACCCACCAGCCTCAGTGTACGTGGTGACATCCTACCCACTGAGCTACGGGGCGCCGCCAGGATGAATTCTTTTTTTTTTTTTTTTTTTTTTTTTTTTTTTTTATGTTACGGTGTGTCAGTATATTGCCCTGGGTGGTGTGT